>CM061921.1:331588279-331646049 GCA_031002005.1 Vandiemenella viatica | reverse complement strand
TAATAAGTCTGCTGTGAGAGAACTGTTAACTACTAAAAAAGGGGACTGAACGATGTACAGACTTATACATGACGTTTGCTGTGAATTGTCCCAGGAGTGCTATTTCCTGTTTGTTGTATGTCAGGAGGCGCTTGGGGGCCGGCGAGAGGGGGGGCGAGCCAATTTGCACATAAGTAGTATAATTAAGCAATGAGACTGCTGCTCCTGTGTCGACTTGTAGGCGCAGGGCTTGCCATTGACCGTAACGTCAATAAAAAGTTTGGATGCTGTGGAAGTGTCTACCTGATTGATATCCATAGGTGCGCCGCTCAACCTGTCTTGGTAAGACCCTGGGCGGCGAGAGCCGGGATTGGCATTGGTGGTGTTGGTGCGGCAGACGGACGCCAGGTGTCCTTCCTTGCCGCAACGTGAGCATTCAGCCCAACGATCCGGACAATTTTCCCTCTCATGTGCTGAATAACAGGCGGGGCAGGAGGGTAGGCGGAGCGGGCTGCGGCGTCGGCGCTGCGGGATCCGCTGCTGCTGCCGAGACTTGGTGCCCCTGCCGGAACGGGCCGGTTCGATGTCCTTCTGAGGAAGCGGTCCCCGGTTGTGGTGTCGGGAGGAGCGCGACTGGGAGCTCTGGATGGCGGCGACGTCCTGTGTGTCCTCTACGTCGGTTCGGATTGCGGCCACATCCGCCCAGGACTCCAGGCGGCGATCTGCGGCCGTAGATATTTCGAATTTGTAGGCAAGTTCGATGACCTGCTCCAGGGATGGGTCCTCTAACTTGAGGGCGTCATGCCGGAGTGCGGCATCTGGTGCAGCCTGTATGATGTGATCACGCACCATGTCGTCGGCGTAGGATTCGTGGGAACAACGAGTTTGAAACTTACATTTTCTGCTAAGGCCTTGGAGTTCGGCCGCCCACTGGCGATACGTCTGATCGGGCTTCTTTCCGGCATTGATAGAATTCGACGCGGGCCGCGACGACATGGTACCGGCGTCTGTAGTATGCATTCAGTGTCGTACAGATGGTCGTGAAGGTGAGGGTGTCGGGGTCTTGTGGCTGAAGTTTGGTGAGCAAGACATACAATCTTCGATTGGTTCCAGGAAAGGAAATATGCACGCTGGCTTCTTCTTTGGATATGTGATGAATTGCGAAGTGTTGTTTTATGCGCTTCTCGTAGGTCTCCCATTCTTCGACGTCGTCGTTGAATGCTGGGAACGGAGGCGGGGCCGTGGGTTGGCGGAGATTCCTGACTTCCGCAATCAGTTGTCTCTGAGATTCGAAGAACTGATGTAGAAGTCCTTGGAGGAACTGTTGCCATTACGTAGGTGCTGCTGGCGTAGCCATGATGGTCGAGAGTTATTATTCCAACCTTGTCGCCACTGAAGTGAACTACACTTAATGTTCCTTGAGGTTTATTACTATGTACACAAAACACTGGTAAAACAATAACAATTAGGGTACAGTTAGCGGATGACCGTCGAGAAATTTAGCCTGGTCCTGATCCGGGGTAAGAGAGAGACGGCTTCTACTCTCTCGCGAACTTCCGGTGGTCTCTGTAGTTGAAGCTGGTTCCGCGGTCAGGCCGGAACTGGCAGTGGAGCGGGCCGGCTACGCTTATATAGGCGGCCTGGCGCAGGAATTCCTTGTGGTGTTGGTAGTAACGCGACCATCTGTAAGAAATAGTCCCACTTAGCTTCTAGATGATTCTATTTGTTTTCCTGTTTGTTTTGATGTCTCTGCGCCTGTTTTGGAGTCGTATATGTATCCCGGCGTGCAGGCGCGTTGTGTGTGAGGTCTGCCTGGCAGGGCCTTTCTGGCAGACTGAACAGAACCCATGGTGTTCTGTACCTTAGATTTAATAATTTTTTAGCGATGCGGTGGAAATACAAAATTCTATGTAGCGAAACTACAACCACGGTATTTATTGTTAGGCGTTGTGTAAAATATGGGTTATTCCAGAAGGCATATTCTTTGCTGGCTCCGTCGACCTGTGGGGAGTCCAGATCTAGAGGCAGTGACATCAACATCCATAGCTATCAAAATGGATCTATATTTCTTTCGTAGCGAACATCTTGCATCGTGGGGTATGTTGCAATATTCTCTCGCGTCAGGTTTTTGGATAATACATTACAGGAGATTCAGTTAATTTCCCACGTACGACAATTCACGATAAATGTCAGGCCCGTAACCAATATCCAGATATTTTTTTCATCCTTTTTTTTCTTATTGCTTTACGCCTCATCAACGTCGAGGTCATTAGAGGCGGGAAGGGACTGGAGCAAGGAACGGGAAGGAATTCAGCCTTGGCCTTTAGAAGGAAGCATCCTGCCATTCACGTGGAGTGATTTGAGAAAATCATGGCAAACCCAAATCTGGATGCCCGGATGGGGATTCGGACCCGCGTCCTCTCGAAATCCAGCTGGTTAAAAAAAAAGAAAAAACCTACGATCAATACATCACTAAAGATGGAAAAAATTCACTACTTCTCCTTGTTTGAACGCCGTACCAGCGTCCGACTATAGGCTGTTACCATCCATGGTAACGTCCGGAGGAGGTGAACCCGTTGCCTTACCCAGTGAGACAGTGTTTTATGACTGTGATGATGTCTGTGTTCATTGGTGAGTGTTTTTGTGTTGTGGATGCGAACGGAGAAAGTGAAACTCGATGCCGGCCCATTCAGGTCTACTCTTCCGAAAGGCACATAGCCTACCGCCAAGCTTAACATCCCCATTCGACGGGAGAGACGTCATCTACAGTGTTCTATGCTCTTACATCATACGAACTGCGGATAGGTTTGAGAATTAACCCAAGACTTTGATGTGCAATCTGGTGATTATGAATTGTGCACCACCACCAAGATTGGAACCAGCTAACCCAGTATCAGCGCCGGACACCATCACAGTGCCGCAACAACTAGAACGAGAACTCCATTCAGTGAAAAGAAGTTACGTAAAATATAATTATTAAAAACTGGAAATAAAAGTAATAATCACTGACGGAAAACCAGGCAAGTTAGAAGAATCATTGATTACAGCCTAGCTTAATGCTTTCTGCGGGCATCATTCAGCAAAATAAATTACTAGTACTGTCGCTATTTCTACAAAATTGTGCAAATGATTTAACGCTCCCAAATCAAAAGAAAATTAAAATCTCCAGTATTATATTATTTTTATGATTATTTAGTCCATCTGCCATATTTTCCATATGCATGTCTTCCTTACATAGAAGAAGTGTTACATTAACCTGTACTCAAACATTAAAGAAAGTTGTATTCTAAAGTTGCAGGCACTGCGTCACAAATTTTTTATTATTATTATATATATATAATTTATTTTTTTTTTTTTTTTACGTGAATAACAGATGTTAGCTTTACCACGTTTTGCGAGATGGGAGATTTGTTGCTTGATACCAGCTAATCGGAAAATTTAGAGAACACGATAATCTGGATTTTGATCGGAAGTGGAAGAATTTCTTCATTAATGGCTGCTCCTTACAAACTTTAATGAACTGAATACTGAAGCTCTCAACCAGAACATGGCCTTTAATACACTTAAAGAACTTCAACGTTCGACAGAAGATTGCTAATTGCTAATGTTAATAGAATGGAAGTGTATTTAGAACTGACAAACAAGTTGAAGGTACGCAGAACAATTTATTGATAAACAAACTAAGAAGTTCAAAAACTGGGGTAATCTTCAAACTATGAATAACAAATGTCTGATAATTTTTAGGGAAAAGCATGATGTGATTTTTCAACAACGTTAAAAGTGGGTTTTTTTTACTTATGGCTTTACGCCTCGTCGACATCGAGGTCATTAGAGGCGGGATGGGACTGGGGACAAGGAACGGGAAGGAATTCGTACATGTCCCTTTTTTTTTAAGGAAACATCCCGGCATTCGCATGGAGTGATTTGGGGAAACCATGGAAAACCCAAATCTTGATGCCCGGACGGGGATTCGAAACACCGTCCTCCCAAATCCGAGATTAAAAGTGTTGTAACAATCATTGATTATTTTTACATATTTAGCCTATATCAGCAAATCTGAATAATAAGGTTACTACTGATTTTGAATGTTACATTAACTCATTTTCCAGTTCCCAGTTTCTTCACGTTTCTTCAGAGAGAACAATAATCTCTCGGGCACAACAGAGCGTTGTGCATGAACGGTAACGGGAAGGTGTGGGCTCGAATCCCCATCCAGCCATCCAGATTTACGTTTTCCATGTTTTCCCAAAATCACTACGGCGAATGTCGGGATGGTTCCTTCAAGAGGCCATGGACGAATTCCTTTCAGCAAATAAAAAAACTGCGTTCTCCACTCCGGGCGTAGATCCTAGACCTTATATGATACATCACCTTAATATGTCAGTTTTGACAGGACTTGCGTTCGAGCAGGTAGATACTGCTACGTCACATATTCCATTTCGCAATTAGAAATAACAGGCTTCAGGAATGTGGGTAAATTCACGGTCTTCCGTCAGTCCTACACTGTAATATTTGGTATTTTCTATAATATAGTTTCCCTTTTATATGTTAAGAACACCAAAGCGCTTCCGTGCATCCGCAACCACGTTAGGCTTCGTGTACCCTAATTGATTACTGGAAAAGTATTGGCGGCTGCGATAGAGGCGAATTACCAAGACGGTTAAAGCCTTTCTTCACTTTTTGTACAGCACTATCACTCTAATACCCTTGATCATGTATTATGGAACAAAGACCCTGAAAACAAACGATAAGCTGTCACCAGGTCGTAAAACCACACGAAGTATATTTCAGTAACAAACGTCGTGTTCGAAATCCGTCACCAATTATTCTGTTTATGTCATCTCACTTCCCACCCTTGTCTCCTACGAGGAAAATGTCATTAATATACATTCTCCGAAATCGCACTAGAAATCATCGCACAGGCAACTTCAGGAAAAAAGGATGTATGGCGTTGTTGGCCGGGAGAGTTCGGCCGTCGGTTGTCAGTTTTTCGATTTTCCTTGTATGTGCCTCTGTCGTGGCTAGTCTAACCTAACCTGGTAATCTCACCAGGTATACGGGACCTACAGCTTTACGTGGAATCCGAACCACGGAGCGTCCTATCACACTTCAAATGACAAAGCAAGGCTTTGCCAGAGGTGAAGGTCAGTTTTTAAGGCCGTGAAAATTCCAGCCGAGACTGGGATTCGAACTGGAGACGTTCAGTTCCCCAGCCAACTGAGCCACCATACCACTTCCTTTTTGATGCACAGTCACAAACACACTAACACCCCACAATTATACAACGATAATGGAATAACTCAGCTCCGAAATTTCAGTGATTAGTGGTCGTCATGTTAGGTTTATTTTTTCTGACGGGGAGGCCCATTGAACACATATGAGTATACTGAAAGCTGAATAGTTACATATCCGGTACCATATATGTCGAACCATGAGCTGATTATCAGGCCACTAGTAAGATAACAGATAGAATCTTGAAGAAATTTTAAGCTGATTGAAGTGATTTATGTGAATTAACAGTTAAAAGACACCTGCTAAACATTGTTTCAGTAATCCAGATCTGAAAAATCTTCACGGTGGAAGAGACAATCTCAAGCTCCGTGAAATACAAGAAAATCCAAGGACTGTGGCAGTCGCCAGTTTTCCCGCCATTAGATGAGATTTTACTGGAAGTGTCGCCATTTTTAATTACGGCATATTTCCCGCACCGCTGTGCCCATTAGAGACTTCCCGCGTGAATCACAGGATATGATATAAACGGAGGTGTAACAGTATGAGGTCTTGTCGGCGCCAAAATGTGAATTTCCCTCCACCAATAGTAATGTGGTTATCCCGCCAGAACTATACCAGAAGTTACACTAGCTTTGTACAAATCCTATGCAGCAGCTAAGATTAAGATTTACGGCTTATTGTTTAGTGTGCAGTTCGAATTTCAATTGTTGTTATAAAATAGGTAATTTCGCCTTGTTATCGACATAAAAGGTGTATGTGCATAAAGAAATTTAATAAAAATTAAGATATATAAGTAATACTGATAATACTAATACGACACTGGATAGACTTGGTCAGTGGTTCCAAATTAGATTTTTTTCAAGTCCCACTTCAACCTATAGCTAAAATGATTGTTTGTGCTCACTGGATTGAAGTTCACAACCAAAGCACTACAGCAATATAATTCGCATACACACAGTTTGAATGTCTTAAATCATATTTTGGCGCTAGTAATGTTTGCGAGTATTTTTTCAGTTATCTTAGTGATTACCTTAGCCAAGAGATTACCTTAGGCACCCCTCGAAGCAGCCTCACGTACCCCTGCGGGTAAGTGTACCACTAATTGGGAACTACTGGTCTAGGTAGTAAAATCTACCGACTTTTTTCTTTGTAGCAGTTTTCTCAAAAGGTTCTTTATGTTTGCAGTCGATTTCGTTTTGTTAAAATATTTGTTACTGCTTTGCGGTATTAGATTTTGTCAATATTTTATGTAAATGTTTAATGGTATTGATCATCTAAAGTATCGGACAAATATCACCATACTCAGTTTTAATTTAATTTAATCGCCCAGAAATTTTAGAAAATCTTCGTTATTTAAAATAATTTTTCGCATTCGCTTGGTTTATGGTTTAAACATCAAACAGAATCATTTACTAGTCAACTACGACTGTTTTATACTTTCTCTTCCTCTTTTAAGAATTGATTCATAGTATAACATTAAGTTGCCGTTATAAACCAATAACAATTTTATAGATGCTTGTAATTGTAATTAAAAATTTATGATTCCTATATAAGATAGACCGTCCTTATTTTTAATTTTATTTTTTAAAATGTTTTACCATAATTGTTTTCTACAAAATTTGCATGGTGCTAATAGCTTGTTTCATCCTATAGAATTTTTTCTCATACGTTGCCAAAGTAAATTTCTTGTAACTATAACTGATAAACTATGGATAAATTTACTTCCATCTCTTGTAAAAATTACTACTATTCTTCCTTTTCTATTTTAAAACACATTGTATTAATCACCAGTAATCAAACGGTGACTATATTATATTTCCATATTCATATAACCACCGGAAAAAATTATTTTAACATCGGAGTGATACAGATAAATACAAATACAAGAGATTTAGAAATATGTGACAGGATGGACTTTTTGACAGTGCCGTCCAGGTTTAGAAAGTATACCCAAAGGATACCTAGCGATAATAGTAGGTTTCTGTGGAGCAGCATGACAGATGGCTGTCGGCACCCCTTTGAAGTTCAGAGCTGAGTACCCAACACCTGATCACAACGTACCAACTACAGAGGGCTGGCGCTTTCCCCCACTTCAGGAGCTTTAATTGCTTTACAATACCTACGCTATGAATTTCTACCCGGATCCATCTCTAATTCTACACGATGTCGAAAAGTGGAAAAATTCTCCATGTTTTCGCAAGTGAATGAATTTTTAAATTCGGTGTTAAATACGGTAGCCTTGTCGCGGCTGTCGTCAACTTCCCGATCGTCTTGTATTAGAACTGGTTTATTGTTGTCTCTACAATTAACTTTTTTTCGCGTATGACCAAACTTTGTTTGGGTTTTTGGCGAGGTTCTTAGAGAGTGAATTGTAACAAAAATCATTAACGTCCTTGCGCATCACATTCTTAACATGTCCTCTTATCTCATCTAAATCAGCCCGATACATCGTCCTTCTTGATCGTGCATGTATCTTCCTTTCCCTTTTTAACGTCACGTGTATACCACGAAGTATCTAGAGCTTTATCGCTCGTCATCGTCGAGATGATTAGAGCTGAATCATAGCCTGATTGCTCTAGCGTTAACTTTCAGATATAATGGTACCCCTGCTGTGGTGGATAGAAATGTAGGAAATTTCTAGATCGTTAACATATTTCACAACGTTCGGGCAATAGCCCCATTATAACTTGTTTTATAGATGGCTTATTGCAGCCAGTGACAAAAAAATGTAATACAAAAATAGACTCCTTGTTAACTATGTTATAGCATTAAAAATAAATCACTTGACATTTATTGCAATGGGGCATGTTTTTGCTCATCTGTCATTCCAAGTACGCATTGGAGAAACAGAGAAATTTTACCTCTCTGAGCAGAACATAAAGCGCAGTTATAAACGCGACAAACATACCAGTAACTTCATCCTGAAAGGCTCGTAACATAAATGTGTCCTGCATGACTCCCACATCGTTCTAGAATTTAGCCCTGGCAATACTGCTGTTAACGGGAGAATTCACGTTACATGTGTCTATATAACTGTCATACAGAAAGTATGCATGATGCAGCATTAAAAGTGAAAACTTAGACCTATTTAAATAGCTGCAAAATTCAAGTGCCCAAAATAGCCTCAACCCAGTCTCACCACATTAAGGACCATATTTTCTACCACTGCCATAAAAAAAAGGAAACTAGGTAGCTAATCACTTCATCTAATAGTTTCTCCCATTACACATGTACCAACACTACTGGATCATGGCACCTTGAATATTGGGTATTGTTGGTAACCGAGCAAATCGGATTGTTCATTTTGTTGCTTATCACAACTTAACCTGGATAATACTCAGAATCTCTGAAGTTGGCTGCCATTCGCAGAAATGAAATAGAGCTGAAATAGACCACTGGAAACCAAATAAAATTCACTGTCACTTGATTCCACCGGATAAGCGTAAAATTAAAAGATTATTTATCCTTTTATTAAACTCAGGAAGGAAACTTGTTACAACGATCAATCTGATGGTCCGTTCATTTACGTACAATTGTAATTCGCGCATCGTTTCGTTTGATGTAATACATTTGTGATATTCCAGTAAACTTAGAAAACACTTTCCTTAGACCACTATCTGTTCGCTGACTTATATCAGACGTCGTTTAAGGCCCATACATTGTTAATTCCAGCCATACCGTAATACCTACGATGCCATTCTGCTCTATAGTCGTCCATTCTGTTCTGTGACATTTTTTACTTTATGCGATGATTACGATGCTCTTTCTGACCAAGTACCAGCCAACATTGTAAAAACCCTGTGAGCTAACTTACAGAATTCGAAAGTAAACGGAGAACTTCAGATTCGACTGGAAACAATAGTCAGCACTGAATCGAACAGAACTACAGATATTCATTCTCCAGTCATATACCTTCTATATGGCCCCCATTCCGGAACAAGAAAATCATTTCCGCGAAATAATTTTACGAAATGACTCGTTCAAACCAACGCTTCGATAAACAAACATTTTACAATATGGCAAAAGCATAACAAAATAAAAATGCAAACTTTAGGATTTTCGTATCATTGCATTTTGTGCAAAACAAGTTCAAAAATACTTAAACCTACTTAAAATTCCATTTACAATTTCATACCCTGTTACCTTTTACAATTCACTCATGCAAAATTTCGTTCGATTGTAACAGTTTCAAATAAGTCAATGTTCGTCTTAACCTACCTCAATTCATCACATACTATAGTCATTTAGTAACTCTATAACTTTCTTTGTGGCTCAAAAAGTATTCATCTACTTCTATACTCCGCAATTAATAAATTTGTAGATGGAAGAGGGTGAATTTACGCAAAAGGTTCTGTTCCATCACAGTAGAAACAACAATTTACCTAACCAGTCATTACTGCATAAATAAACTTCATTCTCAACGTCATAAAAAGTGAAAATATTCATACATTAAACACCTTATGTAACTTTAAATCTGCAAAGCTCCATAACGCTAACATTTTTCTATGCCTTAACAAGAAGTAACTTACCCAGGTGAATCTCAGATGGCTTGATGCTTCCTGCGTGCCTTTTCGTTTTCCTCCTATCCCAGATCTTTCAATTATCAGTTTGCTTTTCTCCTTCTTCGTGTCTATTCTTTCTCCTCTTCCAATTCCTTGTAAAATTAGACAGCCTTTGTCGCAGTCGATCATCACTCAATATTTGGCAAACCAAATCATATTGAAGTCACGAATAAACTTTCCAGTGGTGTCCACTGTTTTACTTCCGTCCAGACTTTTAGGGGCTTCACTTAAGTCGGCGATATGCTCGTATGCTCTTCCGAAACACTAGGCATAGTCTTCAATATTAAATACCTCAATATTTACCGGAAGCTGTCGAATGTAAATGCTCTATATTTTCACTCTTCTAACAATGAGTCTGTTTCAATATCAATACGGAGCCAACTTATTTTACCACACACGTCCTCCGTATCCTATTTGTATCTGATGTGCATTGGCTTTCATCTTTCTGGTTATTCAAATGTTCCTCCATTGTCTACGCATATCTGCTTTTCTCCTCGCATCCAAGTTCATAAACATTCGTTCCATATTCAACTTATAAAGCAGCGTTGCCAGTTTCATTATTGGTTATTTCTATTATTTTATCTCCGTCCCCGCGCGTACGATTAATTCTCCATTGTCGCTCGCTACACTCCTCGTTACCATAAAACACATAATTTCGTGTCCTTCACATTCATTCCTCGTTTTCTCATCTTCAATGTTGTAGGTTTTTGTTTCCTATTTCAAGTACTCAGCAGCTGCCTGTGTTCGTTGTTGCTGTTTATTAAGGCGCGTTTCCACTGAGGCAAACAACGAGCGACATGTAGCATGCTGCACGCGTTATTTTGTCGCTATATGTCGCCGTTAGTCTTCATACTTTGTCGCATGTCGAATGTCGTCCAAGAATATGTTGCCATTTGTCACTTGCTACTTGTCGCCGTTGCTTGTAGCATGCGACAAAAGCATTTCAAGCTATTCGACAGCTGTTTGCCAGCAGCGTGCGTCATGTCATCTGAAGCAGTTTGCTTGTTCGATCCTCGCAAATAGTAATAAAGGAAACAAACCTGAATACGCCTTGGTGGTGTTTTGATGGGGATGCTAACTATTGTTTCTTGTGTGCCAATATTGGTTGTCAAATGAGGATTTCACACGGAGTATTGTTTCGCCAACTTTACTATTTTTTTTAATGAAAAATGAACTCGTATTACTGACTATATAACCTCTCCCTGAAAGTAAATTGTTATCTCCTTACGTTTAGAAGACGCATTTCCCCTACAAGCACACATTATGAAGCGTTATTCCGACGTCAAGAAAAAGATTCTAAGAATAGAATATACAATTACAAACAAGTACGCACACGAAGAGTGGTGGAAAATACTTTTGAATTAATAGCATCAGTTTTTCGTGTGTTTCGAAAAACTTCTATGATAAATGTTGAAAACGGAGAAACTATCACATCTGCGTACGTATAACTAAGCTTTTTTTTTTTTTTTTAAGAAAAACAGTAATTCAAGAATTCTTCGTGGAACCATAGATATTGATACTCAAGATGGAACTGTCATTCCAGACTCATGGAGGACGGTAATAGACGACAAAGGTATGGTTAAAATCACATGAAGATACAAAAGGCCTCTGGGATGAATTCGCTAGGTATTTTGTGACAAAAGAATGAAAAGCATCTTGGCAAGATATACAAAGAAACAAAACACAAACTCTACATTCTCGTATTACCTGATTTCTCACTTTCACACACAACTATCAAAAGTGAATTTTCAACTCAGAAAAATTTAATTTAGTGTTACAGAATCAAAATTGGGAACCATTTTTGTATACAAGCTATAAATATAGCCTATATTAATAATATGTAAATCCTTTTGTAAAGTTTTTATATATATGTCAGGAGATTATAAGCGAATCACTTCCCTTTAGGAGATGAGCTGCTCATCGGTGTAGAGTCCTTTTATGTTCCCGTTCAAAATAAGACTTCAAATTCTTGATTTTATTAGTTTTTTATTATATTATTATTTTTAATTTCGTACTTATTTGCAAGTAATTTGGTTACTTTTCACATTCCTGTTTTTTTTATTAAACACTTCTGTTGTTCCACCATCTCCCGTGGAGTATGATAGCCTTCAATAATAAGGTTGAATCCTGTATGTTCCACTTCCATGTCGCCCGTTTTCTGTCGCACTTATCCACCGCCAGTTGGATACAGGCAACATCGTGCGACACTGCTATATTTTTGTCGCACATTGGCGCATTCGACTGGCGACACGGCCCGACATGTGGCATGCGTCATTGTTGCTTGCTACATGTCGCAGCGTGTTGCTTCGCTTGAAATACTCCTTGTCGCATGCGTCAGTGCCGCATGCTACATGTTGCCCGAAGTTGCCTCAGTGGAAACGCACCCTAAGACACTAAGCGAATGCTAGGGGGGGGGGGAGGGGGCACACTTTTCGTCTAAACTCTGAACAATTAAGTTCATGACCTGTGTAACCTTCTGGTGCCTTCATATTTAATAAAGCGGTCGCCGCGCCTTTGTATTATAAACCTCAAAAGTGAAGGGTACAATTAAATTGGTTCACTTGACACAGTTTTAGTATACAAAATACTTATATTTTTGAAAAGATCTCTCTTACATTGTCGCTACCAGAATTGCGAATAAAGCATCGGACAACAGTTCCATAGAAGATTATCAGATTAAGCACATTCACTCGAGAGGACAAACACTAATTCACCCTAACTTAAGTGAGAGAACGATTACGGCATGTTAAGATGTGCCGCGTAGATCAGTTCGCTCCGGACCAGAGCGAAGTTAACTGTTTCACAATCACTGAAAGAATGGGCATTTTGAAGATAATTGCAGGTACTTTTATTAACTTTCAAATTTCTATGACGTCAGCAAAGACTATTGAAAATTAATATCTCCCAATATACTGGATAGTTTAACTTGGAATTAATACATGGACTTCCTGAGAACTATCTTTTTTCTGTCATCAGTCACTCAACTGGTTTGATGCAATACTCCATCCCTTTAAACCTTGTGCTAACCTCTTCATTTCCACATATCCCTTACAACCCACGTCCTCAATTATCTGCTTCATATATACCAACCAGTGTCTTCCTCTACAGTTCTTACCTTCGACTGTTTCCTCCACCAGCAAATTAACCAATCCAGCATGTCTCAAAATATGACCTACCAGCCTGTCTCTTCTTTCTGTAAGCTTCTTCCACAAACTTCTTTCCTCACCCATCATTTCCAGAACTCGTTCATTACTTTGTCTGTCCTCCTAATTTTCAGCATTCTTCTGTAGCACCACATTTCAAATGCTTCAATTTTCTTTCTTTCCGGTATTCTTAATCTCCATGCGTCTCTACCATCAAGTTATTTCTAAGTCCTAGATCAATGTTTGAAACTAAAAGATTTCTCTTTTTCATGAAGACTCTTTTTGCTAGTGCTATTCTACTAACATCATTCCTGCTTCATCCATCGGTTGTAATTTTGCTTCCCAAGTAACAGAATTCACTTACTTCTCCTATTGCATCTGATCCTATTTTTATATTAATAATCAAGCATTGGTATCATTTCTGCTACATTTCATCACTTTTGTCTTGCTTATATTCAGTCCAAAATCTTCCTTCAGTATTTTGTTCATGCCATTCAGTAACTTCTCAATATCCTCAGCCCGTTCTGCTAACAAGACAATGTCATCAGCAAATCGTAGCATACTGATTTTTTCTCCCTGAAAACTTATGCCACATGAAAATGTTTCTTTTACTTTCTTTTTTGCTTGTTCTAGATACAAGGTGATTATTGGCGAGGATGGACTACAACCTTGTCTCACACCCTTTTTAACTGATGCATGTCTCTCATGATTCTCTACTGTTATTACAGCCACTTGATTCTTATATAGTTTATAAATTATTCTTCTATCTCGATACTTTCGACCTGAATTCTTTAAAATTTTGAACATCTTGTCCCACCTAACATTATCGAAAGATTTTTCTAAATCAACAAACGCCATAAAAAAAATCTTTGTTTTTCTTGATTCGCCCTTCAAGTATTAATCTTAAAGCCAGAATTGCTTCCCTTGTACCGCGATTTTTCCTAAACCCAAACTGATCTTCACCTACTCTTCTACTACCCTTTCCATTCTTCTGTATATTATTCTGAACAGTAATTTTGAAGCATGTGTTGTTAGACTAATGGTGCGATAATTCTCACATTTGTCGGCCTGTGCTTTCTTCGGAAGTGTGAAGATGATATTTTTATTAAAATCTTTTGGACCTTCTCCTGTTTCGTAACATTTTGATATCAGCTTGAATAATCTTTCGTTTCCTTCTACTCCTAGGGATTTAAGAAGTTCTGCAGTGATCTCAACAATTCCAACTGCCTTATTTGCTTTCAAGTCATTCAGAGCTATATTAAATTCTGTCCTCAAAACAGGATCTCCTAAGTCATCCATGTTGATTTCGCCTTCCTTTTCCATTTTACTATTCTTCAAGTCGTCGCCATCATACAGTTTCTCAATGTATTCCTTCCATCGGTCAGCTCTATGGTCTGAGCTTAAAAGAGATTTTCCATCGGCAGCTTTAACGTTCACACCTCTTTTCTTCATTTCACCAAAATTCTGATTGACCTTCCTATATGCAACATCTACTTTACCTACGACCATTTCCTTTTCTACTTCTACACACTTTTCTTCTAGCCATTTTTCTTTTGCTCTTTTGCATTTCACGTTTATTTGATTTCTAAATTGCCTGTATTGCTCTCTTCCTGCTTCATCGTTAGCATTTTTGTACATTTTTCTCTGATTCATCAGTTCCAAAATTTCTTCTGTGATCCACCGAGCGTGGTGTGGTGAATGATTAACGTTCTGGCCTCGCGGGTTCAAACTTCCTTTCGGGCATCTGGATTTGGGTTTTCCATGGTTCCCCAAACCACTCGAGGTGAATGCCGCAATGCTTCCATAAAAAAAAGCAATGGTTGAAATCCTTACCGTTCCTTGTCCCCCAGTCCCATCCCGCATCTAATGACGTCGACGAGGCGTAAAGCCACAGCAAAACAAAAAAAAAGAAAAAAAATTGTGATCAAAGGTTTTCGGGTGGCTTTTTCCCTAAAACCTAATTATTCTTTACCAGCTTTCATTATTTCAGTATTCAGTGCATTCCATTCATCCTCGGTTGACCCCTTTCAGATTTACTTCGTAGACCTAAGTCTACCATTTCTGCAATTTTTTCCCTCTTGATAGTTTGTTTCAGTTTATTCACCTTCAGACTGTTCTGCTTATACTGCTTCCTTATTCCCATGAATTTGAGGCTGTATTTCACTACTATCAAATGGTCAATTATGGTCAGAGTCTATATCTGCTCCTGGGCGCTTTACAGTCTATAACTTGATTCCTGAATCTTTGTTTGACAATGATATAATCTAGCTGATACCTGCCTGTATCCCCAGGACGTTCCAGGTGTATATAGTTCTTGCATGGTTCTTAAACAGTGTGTTTGCGACTACTAGCTTATATTTTCACAAAATCCTAGCAACCTGCTTCCTCGCTCATTTATTTCTCCTAGACCAAAACTTCCTACAGTATTCCCCTCATTCCTTCTCCCACTATCGCATTCCAAACACCCATGATTATTAGATTTTCCTCCCCCTTCACATATTGGATTAGTTCTTCAATTTCAGCGTATATTTTCTCTATTTCTTCGTCATCTTACGGTGACGTCGGCATATACACTTGTACTAATGTGGTTGGGGCGCTTTTAGTTTCTAACCTCATCAAAATAATCCTGTCACTAAACTGTTCGTAATAACTCACCCGTTTCCCTACTCTCTTATCTATTACAAATCCTACACCAGTGACTCCATTGACAGCTTGTGTGCTAATTATCCTGTATTCCCCTGACCAAAAACCCTGTGTGCCCTTCCATTTAATCTCACTAATCCCAACAACATCTAACTTAAGTTGTTCCATCTCCCTTGTTAAGTTTTCTAACCTACCTGGCCTATTCAGACTTCTAACATTCCACCCTTCGACTCGTAGAATGTTTATGCTATGTCCTTACGGCGGCCGAACGTCACACGGCGGAAAGGCGGTCCACAGGAGACGGTCACGAACAACTCGAACAAGTCCAAGGAGCAGGCCGAACGTAATCCAAAGACGCGCACTGGCAGAGTCCGTCGTGTGGTTCACAGAGTCCGAAGAGAGTATCGAAACGTAGCCGAGAACGAGCACTGTCAAGAGTCCGAGAGGCGATTCACAGAGTACAAGAGAGAGTACCGAAAACGTATCCGAGACGAGCACTGTCAAGAATCCGATAAGCGAATCACAGTAGGACGGAGACACGACCGAAAGCGCAGTGAACACCCAAATGCCGAGTCATCATCATCATCATCGTCAACTGTCTGAGCATTAAGCTCATAATATCTTTCGTGAGCCAGGATACCCTATGTCACGTGTCTGGTTTGCTTTTTCTGACTTGTCTTGCTGTAAATGTCATGAGGTTGTATTGGAGTCTAATTTGTAGACAGTCTTGGAATGAGGAGGGTGATTAGCTGGGTGAGCAGCGTCACAACCGTCGTCATCTGGTCGTCGGATCCGGTACGGCAGGCGTGGCAGGTCCCCTCCGGCCGACCTTCCTGTTGGCCGGGTGGCTGCCGTCTGGATCCTGGAGCCGTCGTGGGCCGGTCTTGGCGACGCGGTGCGGACCGCGTATGGAGCCCGCGCGTTGTCGCCTGTCTGTCGGTGTGGGGCGGCTTGCTGGAGCTGGTCTCCGGCTGGGCTCTCTTGGGCCCCGTGGCAGCTTTAGGGCGATGCTTCGCCTTCAGCTGCTTCTTCATTTCGCAGCCAGAGAAGCAGGCTGCGTGGTTCAGGCCACAGTTGCAGCAAACTGCTTCTTCCCTGGCTGTGGTGCAATCGGCCGCACGATGATCCGCCCCACATCTGGTGCATCTGCGCCGGTTTTTGCAGTCCCTAGCCTCGTGCCCAAGGAGCTGGCAGTTAAAACACTGCCGGAGCTCGGGGGGAGAAGGTTTCTTCTTGGTGACCCTCTCAACCCTCGCCCTCGGCTGCGTCTCAACAGCTGCAGGCACAGGGACAGGTTGGCTCGGCGGGCTGGGCTGCTCCACGGTGCAGCTGACGCCCATAGCATTCAGCATGGCGGTGGCCTTCGACAGGTCCGAAGGGCAGGAGGCTAGGATGGAGATGCCTCCTTCCGCCGGCCAACAGAACAGTGGCAACTCTGTAGCCAGCAGCAGCTGAACATACAGGCTGCCACAGTTGCCTTCATATGGCACCACCACAGGCAGGACGGGTCCCTCTTCAGTGGCTGGTGCTGCCTCCCCCTCCTGGGATGGCGTGGGCGACGTTGGTGTCGCATGTAGCACCTCTGCGTCGTCCCTGGTGGGGCTGGTTGGTGTGAGAGTCTCGGCAACCTGTGGGGCAGGCGCCTTCGTCTCGGTCTCGGAGGCCGGCAGCAGCTCTGAAGTGGCGGGAGTCTTGTTTCCTGCCACCTGCCAGCCCTCAGTCGCTGAAGTCTGTTGTCTTCTGCGGTGTCTCTTCAGTTTTCCGTTCAGTTTTCGGAAGAACTTCTTAGCGCAGAAGTCCTTCGCGAAAACTAGTGGCATTGATGCTAAGGCCTCAGGGCGCTTGTGTCCTTTAACCTCAGCATCGTCGTATATTATGCTGACATCCTCATGCTTGTCCCCAGAGCACATTAGTACCCCATAGAACACTTTGGGGTCAGCTGGCAAGGACCAGCCATACTTCAGGCCGGCGTGTACGACCCAAAGCGACCATGAAGTGAGCTCGTACTTCTCCTGCAGTTTCCTGAAGTGGCTTGGTTCCAGGCGTCCTACCAAGTTCTTCAAGTGGACTTGATGGACGAAGTCGTCTCGTTCTCTTCGCCCCTCCAAGTACAGTACGTCGCACTCTGCCGCTTCTTCGACTGCCGACAAGCAGGCGTCACTGGCAGCATCAGTCATGGCGCTCGTGTGTCTGGTCTCGAGTCGCGTCTGGTGGCCCTGGCCCCTCCTCTCCTGAAATGCCGAGTGGAGCTGCGCTGGCTGTATTTATATGCGGCGGGTCGGCTCCGATTGGCCGCGGCGGAATCTATGAGGTGGTGGCGCTGGTTGGCCCGCTGCCAGCGCCGTTTATTTGCTGTCCACATCCATGCCCTCTACCGGGTATGCGGCGATGTCGGGACGGGATACAAGGGTTTATATCCATTCTGATGACTCCTCCTTGAGCAGTACACACCCGGAGATCCGATTGGGGGACTATTTTATCTTCGGAATATTTACACAGGAACAAGCCATTATGATATATTTAATTTGAGTGGGTTACATGTGCTCGGGATACCCTTTGGGTCTTTAATGCAGTGGTTTCCCATTGCCTTCTGCGTCCCCCATACCGTTGATCATTTCTGATTCATTCACCTTTAGGGGCCATTTCCATCCCCAAGGGCAAGAGGGTGCCCGGGACCACTCCTCGCTCTTCCGCCCTCCTTTCGGAGGCCGTTGGCAAGCAGTGGGCGACTCCTTATACCGGGAATCTTTCAGTCGCCAGAGCCTCGTCCGTGTAAACAGGGTGCACCACGTGAAGGAGAGGTTGACATTTGGTTGGAATAGGCTAGTATAGTCTCTCCCATACTCCATATAGTTAAAAAATAAATTTAAAAAAACTGCAAGTATATAACGAATTCAAATAAATCTATAGATGCCAATAATTGTTGACACTTATACTTGAACTTAAGGTATCACATATTAAAACTAACTATCACCAACCATGCCAGTAAATGACATTTTTGCATAATCGTAATAAGCTTATCATTGTCTCTAATGTTTAATGACAGGTTTTAGAGTGTTTTCATATCACCAAAACATATTCAAAAAGTTTTTGAATTAAATATTTTGTCTTCCTTTTATTTTTGCCTTCTCAACATTATTAGAGGTGGGAAAGGAGTGGGGGCAAGGAATTCACTCATTGTCTTTTGAAGGAATCATTCCGACACTGGTCTAAATTGATACACCCGAATCTTTATGGTTAGGTGGGGATTCGAACCATCATCCTCCTGAATGCGACATCATAGCATTACCATTAAAATGAAAGGGACTAATTTAAATACTTTAAAATAGAGCTTAAAACACTAAGATTCAATATTACTAACAAATGAAAATGAGAAATATCAAACAAATGACACAATATTTAAAAAAAATAATTGTTGGAACAAAAAAAAAAATATTTACTTGCATAAATGAATTAGCACCACAATACACACCATTAAACGTTCCTGATTGTATTTAAATGTCTTTTATATAGCATATAAATGCATATTCGGGCCATTTTCCTGGTTTTTGTCATAAAACGATAATATTTATGGTAATATTATCTGAAAAACTATGGTAAGTTTTTAATAGTACCGTGAATTCACTAGATATAGTTGGGAAGAAATTACTATAATTATTCACAGAACTGTACTCCTATTATACATTGGAGGAAAAAACAAAACTAATTGTCACTGAATTGGTCAGAATTCATCACCCAAGAATTAAATTTGTCACTCTCTAAATGTAATGTTCCGGCTACTTTTTAGTCTCTACATTGCAGCAGCAGAATGACTGTGTCGATCAATGTCTTGTAATGTATCGGTTCTTCACTTTCTCTGTGCATAAGATGGAAAAATTCATTTGTTAAAAATGTATTCTTAATATTTTTGGTTTGCATTAATAGGATGTAAATTGAACTTACACTAATTACAAAAAGGAAACTCGAATGCAGAATTTAAAGAAATAATTATTTTAGAAATATTATCACTGAGGTAAAAAAACATGTTTATTTAACATTACATAAAAATGAACTCAGCCAGCAAAGAAAATGAAACGGAAGCAAACAAACAATAAACACAATGTTCCTGGCTAAGGAGAGCAAGATAACTCCTTAAGTTTGGGCGAATACTGGGTAAAAAATGTTCATATGAAATTGTCACTTATCATAAGTGCAGGAAGCTGTCGGCATTGGCAGTCTTAAGGTTTCCTTCACGATGAATGAACACTTTTAACACCATCCATCAAATGAGGTGGGTTCACTCGTGGAGGCACATGAAGTAAACGCCACGACAAATGATGTCGTGACAAATCGCAGCCTCCACGTATTTGGAGTCTGCATCCACACACACATATGCGTACTATACGGGGTCTCACCGTCAACGCCGTCAACCTGTCGCCAGACAGGAATTCCACCGTCTCACAAAACGGCTGGGCGAAATGTCTCACAAATACATGGAGAGGCGACGAAAAATTAATGACAGCAGAGTCTGGACATTACAGTCTCAATGAAATACTTCTAAAAATAATCATCAGTCATCATTAAAGTTACAGTGGATCAGTGAGTAGGCTTACCACCATGCCTTTTTTTTTGGCTTTGCAACTTGTTGGCGCTGAGGTCATTACAGGCGGGAAAGGACGGTGGGCAAGGAATGGGAAGGAATTCGGCCATGGACTTTAAAGGAAGCATCTCGGCATTTGGCTGGGGTGATAATTTAATTCAACATTCCAAAGGGTTTCTATAAGATTTACATTGAAGTCTCTTACATCATCAGCTTGCCGCGACTTGCCGCACTTCCTCAACAATTCATGACAATCTATCTTCAAGGTCTTAATTTTCTTACTAATGCTTTAATTTTTTACACTAACCGAGGTATATTTTTAATCCTCTAAATTTAAGCTATCTTCTGATATAAATTTTCCAATGTTATCTCTTTTAGTTAAAATCTTTATTTTTCTCTTAATCAAAAGTGGTAATTAAATTTTGACTAATTAGTTAATTTTACTTTAAAAATGAGCTGGCGATGAGCTGTAATTTTACTCGATTCAAATTTATTTCGAATCTTAGAATTTAGCCTTCCTAACCGCGTGGCTTAAAACGAAAACAAACCAAATCATTTCTTGAACTAAATTTTTGCGGGCATAATGAATACACTTAAAAATGATTCTTATGGTGAGTTTTAGTCGTGAAAATGAATGCAAGAAAATCTATTCAAGTTGAAAACTACTTTACGTGAAATTTCTATCTCACTACTGGGGATGGTTAGTGGGAGCTAATAGGTACCTTACATGTTCTCTGTTAATGCTGTTTCTATCCACCCAAACAAACAATCTTTCTCTGTCACCTGATTCATTCTCCCTCACAGATAAGTATTCACCTTCGTATTTTTTTTTTTGTCTGCTTTTAATTCTGAATACTTATTATCCTCTACAGATAATTTCTTTAACGTAATATCTTCTGCGAACACAGTTGTTTTTGTTATGGAACATCGGCTTTTATTTACTCTTCCCCTTTTTTTTTTACTACTTCATATACTCGTTCTGCTTTCATTATTTATGGATAAGGTTTAGGTCCATGTCTCGTTTCACTATTGCTACTCGATCACTCAATGGTTCTTTAAAATCAACTTTTTCGTTTATTACGTGTTTGTAAATAACCAATTATATTTCCAAATCATCAACAAAGCCCTTTGCCTGTTCTAGCTTTCCTTTTTATTCTTCTTCTTTAATTCCCGCATTTTTGAAACTAGATTTTAAATAAAATTGTAGTTTTCTTGTATTTCTTTCAAAGTTGTTTTTAAATCATACCAAAGACTGACTTTCTATGGCTATTTCCTGATATTCCTCTATCGTTTTCTACCCTTCTACCAAACTCGATTTAAAATCATATTGTTTGTCTTTCTGTGCTTCTTCCAAACTTGCTTTCATATCACGTGTTTTTAAGTCATGTTGCATTTTCACGAACATCAAAAAAATCAGTTTGGTATTACTTTGCCGTTCCAGTGACTGACATTCGTTCGATGTTTTCTGTTAATCCGCTTACATTTCCACCCCTACCAAATCATCCGTTCCCACAATCAAATTGTTCCCAAAAGTATTTTTCTTCGTTTCATTCACTATCCATTCCCCAAATTCACTTGTTACGATGATCCAAATTGTTTAGTCAGCAATGTGCAAATTAATAACATCTAAAAATTTTACTCCTTTGGTTCTTCGCGATTCAACCGATAAATCAAAATGTGACAGTGTACCAGATCGACCACTTTAAGAATTGCGGCAAAATGGACCTGCACGAACTAATTTCGTAGAATACACAAAATTCACACACACACACACATATATATATATATATATATATATATATGTGTGTGTGTGTGTGTGTGTCACTGTCAATGAAAAGGAAAAAAAGAAACTAAATAGTAACATCAATGTTCATGATAAAATGCACAAACCAGCTAAATTTTCTAGTACGAACCGTTGCATTCAGCCCACAAAATTTTTTTTTAAAAAAAATTATTTACTAAATCAGAAAGATTCTCCGGCTTTTATATTACATTTAACCAAATAATTACTTTTTTAAATGAATTTTTTGAAACTAAAAGTTGTTATTACAAAACTTGCCCGTCACCATATCCGTTAGGTAAAAACAAAAAATGAACTGTTACTTCTCTTTCTTATTAACACTGATTTCCACAATTATTTTCTATTAATATGACTTTCCGAAAGTTGTTTTTTTTAATTTATAATTGAAACGATCGTACTTGCCCAACCAATGAACAGGATTCTTTGTAAAAGAGCTAATTATCACTCAGGTGTGAACTTTGTGGTCTTATAATCTCAGTAGCTGTGCTGTGTGGAACATAGAGCGAATCAGAAATGCAAATCTCTCTCTCTCTCATTAGCTCGAGCTGTAGCAAGATCACATCGAGCAAAAGGTCGCAATCCTAATTAATATTCCAATGTTGTTTTCTCAATGTAACAATATTCTAGTGTCATCAAGAAACCTTACTGTTGTTTACTAAAAACAGGAGGACTGGCATCGCATGCTGAATCAACACCATTTCTCAGTTGTACAGATGGTAAAGTTTGTTGTTCTATCCGTGGAAACGAAATATTGTATCCAACGGGGCTTCGCTTTTTCTTGTCCGTGTCTGCTCGTAGGCAGTTACCATGGGGAGGGGTCGGTTTCCCGTGGCCTTCCACAGTGTGACAGCATTACCGGGAAAGTATTCGTAAGTGTTGATGGCTGTGATGCAATGTGTGTTCAGCGTAGTTTGTGTTGTGCATAAGAAGTGAAATAATCGTACTCTCCCGAGGAAACCAAGAGAGTCATCAGGCTTAACGTCCCACCAACAGTGTCGTATGGCCTCTTTCCAGAGATATGGAATTCAGCTCTCCTACACTGATGAAAATTCTTTCCACTACCACTACTCTAACCAGCTCATCCCGTTTTAGCACCCAACACCGTCAAGGTACCGCAATCAACTGAACCATCAGGACTGGCGGGGCTTTCCTAAACTAATCTAATTGCGATCGCGCGCAAGATCCGGTGGCAATTTCCCTACACACCTATTTTCCTTCTCTTGTTTTTTTTTTTTTTTTCCTTTTTTCATAGATTCTTCAAGTGTAATTTCGCCACACGCTTAATTTTGTCGTTTATGAGTTTAAATTTTAAATTCTTTCAGCTGTTTTTGTAAATTATTATTCATCATTTCGCTAGGTAAGTTATTTTAATCTCTGACTCCATTACCTAAAAAGACAATTTTACGCTCCGTTATGCCTGAAATCTTGTGCCATCTTGTGGTCAAGGTCATCTTTTCCCTTCCATGAACGTCTTTTAATTCTTCATTCGGGAGGACGCCAGTTCGAATCCCCGTCCGGGCATCCAGATTTGGGTTTCCCATAGTTTGCCCAAATCATTCCAGGCGAATGTCGAGATGCTTCCTTTAAAAGGCGATGGTCGAATTCCATTCAGTTCCTTGTCCCCAGTTCCATCTCGCCTCTAATGAACTCGATGTCGACAAACCGTAAAGTCAAAAGTAAAAAATAAATAAAAAATAAAAAAAATAAAAAATTCTTCTACCAACATCTTTCCAAGTCTCATCTCGAATATTACTTGTAAACTCTAAGCATTTTATTCGCCTTCCTCCTATCCTCCAATGAATCATAACCCAGCTCCTTTATAATATCAGCTACTCACTGTGTTCTTGATATCGTCCTTTGCATCCCCTCCTGTATTCGATTCCCAAAATGTGGCTTCTGTCTGCTTATGGATTTACTCATCGTCGACTTCATTAGAGACAGGAAAGGACATGCGTCAAGGAACAGGAAGTAATTCGGCCATGTCCTTCAGAAGCAACCATCCCGGCATTCGGCTGGAGTGATTTCGGGAAACCATTGGAAACCGAAATCTAGATAACCAGACGGGGATTCGTCCTTCCAAATGCGAAGCCAGAGTGTCACCACGCTCGGTTCAAAACGTGGTTCCCAAACTACACCATCAGTTTGAATCAATGATTTGACCAAAGTTTCCTAACCCAATTCCCTTAAACGTACAGAAGAATATAACCAACCGTAAGTAGTAATATAAGAGGGTACAGTAACTCCGTAACCAGTAACCTACCAACGTGCAACTGTGTAAGTACCACACTTTTCTCTATTAAATTCTGTCCTCAAAACAGGACCTCCTAAATCATCAATGTCGAAATCGCTTTCCTTTTCCATTACGCTATTGCTCAAGTCGTCTCCATCATACAGTTTCTCAATGTATTTCTTCCATCGGTTAGCTCTGTCATCTGAGCTAAAAAAGAGTTTTCCCATAGGCAGCTTTAATGTTCATTCGTGTACCGCGATTCAAAGAAATCTGAACACGAATGAATATCCGTCAATGCGTATGCGATGAAAATCACGAGGAAAAATGTTCTGCCATTGTTGTTGAGCTAAAGTCAATTATTTCTTGTTCGATGTTTTATAATAATCAAAATTCATGAGATGTTCTTGTCTTCTTTATGTCCTTTGTCATTTATTTGTTTATTTTGATTAATTTCATGTCATGTTATTTATTGTGTTTTATTTGATGTCATTTATTTGTTTATCAATGGCAATAAATGCTTTCATTAGAAGATCGAATTCCAGGTTAATAATTTTTTTTGTCCTTCATTTTGGTTTTTAATTCACGAAAAGTAGCATCATCCTTCCTAACCATTGTATGTAGGTATGTACTGTACGATCTGATTTTTTTAAAGGGATTATTTCGATATAAATTATTTACCATGGCGCCCACTATTATTTTAGTAACTGGTTTAAACAAGATATGTAATAATATTATATTCATAAAAATTTATTTTATTCCGTTCCATTGAGAAATGATCAAATGGTATATCACAACAATAACAGTAGATGTTATCCGTCCTCAAGCCAAACATATTTCATTTGTGTGTGCCCTTAAAGTAGCAATAGAGTTATTTCGTTAGGAATGCATCATACTCGCCAACTTTTTGGAACCAATTTGTTGATATCTAGAAGTGATTTCGAATGTATATTACGAAAACTCCTACGAAATTTATCTGCTACCTGAGGCGTTTACATTTACGGGGGATAATGTCATGGAATCAAAAATGCCCACGGACTATCCCAGCACCTCCATACGGCTAGAACTTAAAATTCTCACAGACTTCGGTATCCTTCATCGGCTCACGGAACCAACTACATTCCACAACATATGGCAGGCATTATACAAGGTGACATACCCGTAGGGTTACAATGACATATCAGTGTCCTCCACAGGAATATTTTTCACCTCGTAGTACTATAGTACTATAGTTAGATGAGTTATCACAATACGCTTAAAATACTTCAATATAGAAGTGAATTATAGAGATCTCCGTGATATTATGGACTGCAAGAGAGCACGCCCATAGTCAAAACGTGCTATGTAGCAAACTTAGTACATCCTAAAAACTAACGCCATGTTCCCCTTGCCCCACTCCTCACCACACCACCAGCTCGCTGCCTACACCTCCGAGCAGACCATGGTGTCCAGGCAGGCTAGTGGTATGTAGGGGTAATGGAGCGTCCATATACTACGTGGCTCGGTCAAGGTGGAGTATGGGTTGGCTGGAAGGCTACGCTGCGCTACGTGAGTGTGTCGAGGGATTCCGAGCCAGGCCACGTAGCTTTCCATTCATATCATTTTTCACAATTAAAATGAGTTACAGAACACACAACAGCATGTGAATATTTATTTCCTTCATTTAATTATCTCCGTATGTCATTGACAATAGTCTGACAAGAGAAATCAAAAAGGAAAAAAATGTATGTGCTACATGGAGGAAAGGAGGAGGGGGGGAGTTTCGCATGAGGAAAAAATGGAGCTACGTGGTTTATGGACGTTACCTAAGGGTAGTGGAGACCTGTTTACGTGTCGCTTCCGATAAGAATCACATGTCTGTTAGCAAGAAGAGACTATTATGTTTGTCGTCAGCAATTCCAAGGAGGAATGTTGATACTATGATGGCTCCTGTTAATATTGTGTGCGTGTAAGAATGAAACCTAGTGCCACCCTATTCAACCGATCGTTTAGACTCATTCTAAACACGCTGCGGAGAGGTTTTGGGTTTAAACGTGGGGTTTAGTAGACTATCTGACGGCTGGGAAAAGCGCGACACACCCTTTCCTACCCTGCCGTCCAAATATCGGTGGTGAATATTTCTTCCTCCTTCGGTGCCCGAACTATAAACCTCTTGTAAGGTACAGGCGACCTCGGTTAAGGCGGTTTACAATTTTAAGATATAACCAATGAACTAATAAGATTAGTGAAATATGTTTGCAGCTGTTTAGTAAAGCAAGACAAAACCAAATAAACATTCAAATATTCCCATCAACTAGTGGTTCTATATAATTATTTTAGAAATGCTCACCATCACCTTTGGAGACCATTGGCTAGAAAACTTCTTAGTAGAAACACATTTTACTTCTAAAATAAAATTTTGACTGTTCTGTACTTTCCTCAATATCTTTTGTTCGCTAGGTAAAACTTTGAGTCCATAATCTCTTTAACTCTTAGTATATACTCGCTGAAATCGTATTTATTTGAGAAATAATGATATGTTGTAGTGGAAAGTTTTTTCGCACAATTATCAGAAGTCAGTATATTTGTTTTACGTATTACACTGTGACCAAATTTGAATAGAAGTATTTTTATAAATTACCATGTGGTGCGCGTTGGAAGAAGTCGATGAATTCATATTTCATCGTAGAGAAATATCTAAAACACTAATTCATCAAGGTAAGGAAAATGAAAATAACTGCTCATTTGTCGCTAAAAATTTTGTGTGGAGTTGTTGGTAACGGTATAAGATTGACGTTTCTTACCGGTTCTAATTCCTAATTCATAACTAGGTTTGTCACGATTTAAAACCATTCAATTCCAACTAACAGTATACTGAACTCTCCTGACGGATTGCAAATAGTATAAAAGATAACGACACCTTCTGAATGAAGTTGCATTAAATTATTCGCTCTGAATGATAGATATCCAATTTTACGAGAGTCTAATGCAAATGCCACTATGTTCCTTCAGTTGAAATGCAAGTGCTACAACATCCCTGCTGGGAAAGTACGCATTATTCAAGATCAAATTATGAGCGAAGAACCGAAGTCTAACAGTAGCAACACCAGTGTCCTTCGAAGTTGGAAGTCTCTTCTCTAGATGGCAGGTTCAGCGCAGCGCTCAATATTGATTAGCACATTTGGCCGACAGATGGAACTTGCTTCACCTTTCGGACGATCTTCTGCTACAGCTACAGATCACAATAGTTAGATATTCTTCGATATTTAATAATATTAATTTTGAAAAGCAGTTGAAGTCAAACGATGTATTGGATTTTAGTTACGTCCTTTCTCCTCTTCTTTTCTTCCTGTTTCGTCTCCTTAACCATTTCCTCTCTACTTTCTTTACCACTGGCACCACTCCTTATAAGAAATCTCGCTGTTGAAACCTTGTGTTCTGAAACGATTGCTACCCATTATATGATAGAACCGTTGTTCGAAGCTAAAATTGAAGTGAAATGTTTCATATTAAAAACAAAATTAGATTTGTTCGTAATGTACTTTGTTGGAACCTAGCTAAAAGTTTTGTGTCACAGTTAGGTTTGTACCATAAGGGTGACGTGGACAGCATTATCAAAGACTATCGCTTTTTCCCGTGCAAATTTGCTACAATATTACATCTGCGCTAAAAATGTTAAATTGAAACTGGTATTTAATAATAATTACAAAAGGCAGGAACAATTAGGTAAGGAGTAAGAAGTGTAACAATTCAGAAATTTAACTATCCGTCATGTCGAGGTACTTCCATTATTTTTAGATTTTGTTCAAAAACAAAAAATGTTTGAAAGTTAAGGAAATCTCCTACCTTCACCCAAGTTCACAGACACCAGCGATGTTCGAATTCTGTTCTTTAAAACTTAGTAATGTTGCTTGTTTTGCCTCTTTAATAGCATCTGTAAATGGAAGGGAAATATATTAAGGAATAAGAAACTATACAGCCACAACATACCCTACCAGCACAATGTGTTAATTTTCTTGATATTTGGAATTAATTCTCTACTTGCATTTAGGGCTGTTGATATTTTAAAAAATATCCGATTTTCGATATATCGATATTTAAAAAAATATTTATATCGTATTCGATATATCGAAGAAAAAGTATCGATATATCGACCCTATTATATAAAAACAATGTTACAAAAACAAATCATTTTAAAAAAGGGTGAAGTCTTGTGGCTATTTAATGATGAAGAGTTGTGAGATATTTTTCTGAATCAAGTTTTGATTTTCTGAAAAAAAATTAGTTTTTCACGACGTTACGGATAAATCTTTTTCTAAAAATTATGATTTAGCCGTTATACTACTACTTTACTAAAAGGAAAGGCAGAATGTTTATGATTTACTCGAAGACTTGTGAATCCAGAAAGAGCATTGAGGGAAATCTTGGCTTTTGTGAGTTTAAAAGCTCAATAATACAACACTGTAGAGGCATTTATTTATGTTGATGTTCTATTATCAGAGTTTGCATAATGACCAAGTCACTTTTTTTACAAATATTGTTTTATGTGGAATTTAATTTCTTTTTGTAGGTTGATAGCTTATTCTGATTCTTCTTACTTTTTTGGACCAAATGTTTGCACCTTAGCATAGATTGTGTATCCGAATTTATCAATATTCCTGCTTGCATCCAATTTTCATATCAAAATACTTTCCTCGACAACGCACGCTCATGTAAAACAATTGGCTGGAGTCCGATTCGTTCTGTGCGAGCTTCGCCGTGTCTGCATTGTTACCATCGGTGTAGGACTACCAATAACTTCCAAATTAAATGTAGTAACAAAGTAAAATTAATTGTGTTTTTTATGCTCCTGATCTTTGTGCAAAACTGAAATTCAAGGCATATAGCCTCATCAAGAAGAAAGCAATTAACCTACAAATTTTCTCTAAGACGTTTCAGCTTTTAGATTGGCATTGAAATAACACAGGAATTTTTCTTATACTATGGGGATGAAACCAAGTATGTGTACCAAATTACCATTTTCTAGGACAACTGGATGTTGCATAGAATTATGATGAGAGAACGTTATAGTTATTTAAAAGAGTTTCAGATCCAAAAAAAATTCCAAACTAAGGTGGTGAATGAAGTAAAATTTTGCACCAAAACTCATGTCAGAAACTTCATTGTACATACTTTTCAAGAGCATGAACTCATGTTTTTCCCGTTGTTTCTTCTACTATGAATGGAGAACTCCCTACATTAATTGAAAATTTCCTCTTCTTTGATATTGCTTCGCAAATGGGTAACGCTTTACCATAATACAATTGTTTAAAGCTGAGATTTTAGGTGGAATGCAGGATTTAGGGCGAAAGGTGGGGGCAAACCGGGGTACTTGCTCTGGGCGATAAAATCGTGTCCAACAATGCGTTTGACAAACAGTTAAAGTGGCGACAGCAATGCGTTTGGCCAACAATCAAGGAGGCGATTCTCGGGGTCTGGCTAGCAACAATTTTTGAAGAGGCGGCAATCTCAGTTTTTCCCCGGCTTGGAAAGATCCTAGAGCCGCTACTGTCAAGGCAGTTCCCTTGGCGTTAACAAATTGTTTTTTAAAGACACCAATCTATAATAATAAGTTTTTAGCATAGCGCTTTGTAAAGGCAATCCAAAAGTGGTAGATTCTTTTTTTCAATTTCTTATCTTAATAAATTCGTAAGTGATATAACAAATCTGGCTGTGACATAATTTTGGAGCTCAATTCTTCTGTTGGTATGGAACAAGAAGCGTATCCAATTCGCGCGAAATATTTAACTGTGGAGTGCCAGATACAGGCTTATAATTTCCGGGACATTTCTGGGTCTAAAAAGTATTTTAGCGGTATGTTTAAAGAGTGAACAAAAATGCAAATTAATAAAAAATTCTATTTTAGGTAAATATGATATCTAACATATATATAGCACCTCTTTTAACTTTATTAATTAAACTATGGTAGAAAGTCAACATCAGGTATTATGAATCAAAAGGAAAAATACTAAACTTAAAACAAAAATTGACCCCCTCGTTAGGAATTTTTTACTTTGGTACAAAATCAACATCGGGTATTATCAATCAAAATCTCAAAAATATTAAACCAAAACTGAACACTTCTGTTAGGCTCATTAATTAAAATTAGGCAGAAAATCAACATCAGATTTTATCAACAAATAAAAAAAATTAGCATCTATCTTTTGCTAAATCAAAATCAACATAAATCAAAATAGATCTTAATCACCTACTTTTAAAATATTTATTACTAGATTTTGCCATTTTCATAAATATTTCTCCGTCACTGCTTTGCAAAACTGATAAAATTTCTCAGCAAGAGTCTTCAAAATTGATTGAGTTTGCAGTTCAGCCTTGATCGAATCCATGAACGTTCTGTTTCGCTCTTATTTCATAAATTATTCAACGGGCTAAAACTTGTCTCGTAAAAGTCATTGCTTGTTGGAATTGACAAAACAAAACCAACTATTTTTTTTTTAAATATTCAAAATAATTAAAAACGCTTGTTCTAAAGAAATTGGCCCAGATTTTATCGTTTGGAAAGTCTTTTGGAAGGACCTGAAAAACACGTTTCAGACATGTGAACTCTGTATAAAGGGAGTTAATGTTAAATGCATCTAGAATTTTCAAAGTCCCAGAAAATTCAAGGAGTATTTTCCTGTCAGTTTCAATTCCTCTGATTTAAGGGACATTCCATCCTCCCGCAGCAAGCATGGGATACTTGGCTTGGCCTCATGACCACCGTGGTGAACTGAGTTTGAGAAAAAAACTAGTAGACGGAAATTCCGCGACAGTAACGCATAATTCCTGAACACGAGATCAGACACAAAATTCCGGGACATTCCCGGATTTTCCGGCTATCTGGCAACCCTACCCATACCTGGTACATTACGATTAGTTTCTTAATGCTAATACTGTTGCATTGATTGAAGACAAATTTTCAAACTTTTCAAAATGTCCAGACAAGAATTCTAATGAATATTGAATGAGTTATTTTACCTTCGTTTTTTACTTTTCCACAGGCCCGCAGCTAGCTGTTTGAGCGCCCGCGTGCAATAGCGTGTATGCCGTCCCTTGTCCAACTACAGCCAGTGATGGATCTAGGAAATTTCCGAAACGGGTCAAAAAACTGTGAGATTGCAGCTACCATCGTTGCCATCCCAGTGTCGCCGCCGACCGCCCGAAGCACCTGTTGAGCTAAAAAAAAAAAAAAAAAGGTCGCCCGCTACATAATATGCTGCCTTGCACCACTTAATTTTCAGCATTCTTCTGTAACACCACATTTCAAATGCTTCAATTTTCCTTCTTTCCGGTATTCATATGTGAAGTAATAGACCTGATGAAAACAACCGAGCCGGTTGTCGAAACGTTGTCTTTTTACGACGCTATTCGGCTGAACTCCTGTGAAGAATTCATTTCATCAATACACCGGGATAGTCTTCACTCCCATGTAAGGAATTATGTAGGCGTACCTACTACAAACTTACCTTCTTAACACTCTATAGAACGTCAATATTTTTATGGCTGGAGTATAATGGAATCGCCTTCATTTTAAAGAAGAGTGACGAAGCACATCGAGCAAGGTATGTCTGTGTAAATGACAAATGATGGAATTAAGAGGTTCTTAATACCTCTGCTCCGCTCTTAGTGAATTTTGTCATTCTTGTTGTGTTTGAGTTTTATTGGCGCGTCGATACCAAGGTAATTAGCGCCCTGTAACATTGTTACCGCCATCGCTTTCTTGCTTCATAGTGGCAATTCTGTTCACAAATTTCAGCACCGTCAGCAACAGTGATAAGCCTGCAGCTTTGAAGAACCAGATTTATCAGGTCCTGAAGAACTTATTACTCTTGCTGGTTAGGCAATGCTCACTGAAGCACCTTCATACTTCAAACATCGAGCATAGCGTAACAGCCATGTTTAGACGGTTTCTGCAATCATCCAGGCGTATGCGGGCAAGATTCCCAGTTCCACGATCTTAAAATACACATTTTACTAAAAAAGTTACACTTACCATGCAGAACAAAGAGTAAACGTGATGATGACACTGCAGCACCAAATCACCGACGGTGCCTCATTCCACAACGATGAAACGCCTCTGAGATTAAATAATTAAAAAAAAAAAACAGTAGTTAACAGACAATGTTTCATTTGCCAAACATTTAAGCATTAAGCACCAACTGCGAAAGGATAGCCAACAACCAATTATCTGTTAGTTTCCTCCCCATATTTCGTTTAGAAGAGTGTCGCAGTACTGTGATATTGACATTTATGCTTGCTATATTGTTTTTGGACATCATTTAGATTGATCCTGGGGACTTCCTGCTTACGAGAGGACTGTAATCGTGCCATAGTATTATAGATCTATGAAGAAGGTAGATACTACTGAAAATTACAGGCCAACTAGTTTGACATGAGTGGTGGGTATGTTGATAAAGAGATTTGTATGCAACCACGTCAGAAATTTCTGGAAAGAAGGAACTGATTTGCAAAATGGCAACAAAATTTCAAGGAAGAACATTCAAGTGAATCTCAGTAAGTGAGTTATATGTAAGATAATTCGGATGCAACGGACATGGAAGACCAAGGTGATAGTGTATCACTAGCTCTCTCAAAAGCATTTAACGTCGTGGGACATAAAATTGTCATAAATAAGGTAAAAAACTATTGTAATTGATGAAAATGTGACTTGCTGGTTGGAGGAACTCTTAAATGGTAGAAAGCAAAGATTTAGGATAGCAAATGCAGAAACAAAAAAAAAGTGGAAGTGAAAATGGGAGTTCCACAGGATAGTTTATTATTCATTATTCTAAAGAATGATTATGTTGATGGTTTGGATTTAGTAGTATTGTTGTTTGCAGATGGCTTAACATTATATAAAGGCGTTAAAACTGGAGAGGATGGTGAAAAGCTGCATGGGGATCTAGACACGATAGCTAACTGGGGAGGGAATGAAGATAAATTCAAAGAAGATTCAGCTTACTAGGTACACAGTTTTAATAAAAGTCTCTATGATTACAGGGTGCAGAAGAAATTATTTGTTGAAGACCTTAATTGTAAATACCCTGATATATCATTTTATAGTAAACTCAGTTGGGTAGGTTGCAGGCATTGGTTTCAAAATCTTTCATATATTAGAGATGGTAACGAGGGCCTGTGCCAGAGAACTTTGAAAATTTTACAAAACATTGGTCGGACATTTTCTTGAATATGGTGGTGTAATATTGGATCCACATTTCTACCATCAAATTAAAGATCTGGACGGAGTGCAAAGGAGGGCAACTAGATTTGTTTATGTAAATTAACGCAGAATGCAATCAGTAACTAATATGCTAATAGAGTGGGGCTGTGAGTTATTGTAAGATGAAGCGGGTGAAGAGAGTGCTTGCTTGGAGTATAAAGCTTAGCCCTCCCGAAGCCATTGTGTCACAGGTAGGACGACCATTTCCTTTCCGCTGGGACAGTTTATCGTGGAATGCGAACCACGAAACATCCTGGCATAGCTCACGTGATCTATCGTAATTCTTAAAAATTACAAGCTCCACAGGGATTTGAACCCAGGAGCGGATCCTGAACTACTGTTGAATGCAAGTGCTTAAAATGATGAGCTACCAGCGGAGTGCAAATGGATTGAGTAGGTGACTAGCATTTTCTTGCAGCTACGCCCACGTGTAAAGAGATTAAAATCAAAATTCGTTAAGGGCAAAAGTAGGTGGATGGTGTACTGAAAGTGTTTAAGATTAAAGACATATCTTTAAAACAACGTGAAATTGGTATTTAAGTGTTTAGGCAACTTGGCACCGGGTGCATAGTTTCTATTACCATTAAGTTAGTTTTCTCACTATATTATTATTTTCTGTAATTCACGCAGATTCTTATTTTGTTATTCTTCATGACTACAACCATCTACACAGCCTGGTGTGTGAATGGTTAACGATCGTATCTGGCAATCGGGAGGTCATGGGTTCGTTCCCAAACCGGTGATCCTGATTCGATTTTTCATAGTTTACCGAAATGAAGTGAATGGCCGTTACCGAATACGTTCCCAATGTTTGTCTCCATATTTTTCCTATTCCAATGACCTCGACTATCCCTCACCCCCCCCCCCAAAAAAAATTAGAAATTACAACTCTGCCAACATTCTGTTTCCTAAAAGCTCCGAAGTAGTGACACTAACTTTTGGGCTTCCTTCTAGTTATTCATCAGAATGTTAAGAAGAGATGGACGTATTTTCCTCATTAAATTCCCCAGCCTATCTTTCTCATTCTGAATTGTACAAGGCCGTGTTTCTACCCACAGAAGTCTATTTCAGTTTTACACAATACCTTCTAGTTTCCTTACCGTAGAGCTGGCTGAAGAAGAATTTTATCTTCGGGATATTTTACTCAAGATGAAGCAATCACAATATAGATTCAGAGGACTGTATCTCCACGTGATACCACTTCAGTCTTTATAGCGGCTGTTTCCCAGCAAAACGCCGATAATCATTCCTGACTCATCCCAGTTTAGGGGCCATTTCAAATCCCCCAGGACAATAGCGTGCTCCTGCGTGACAAGCATACGAACAGCTCAGACACACTGTCTTCATCCCACAAAGCTGGTTGTATAGCTTAGTCGACCAAATACCATAAAAAAGAAGCCTGTAGTTGGAAACGTTTTGTTCCTCCCTTTGCTACTGTTCCTGTATTTTTTCCGCTATTCCGTTTTATTTCACGGTGGGGTAAAATCGTTATCAATTAAGGTAACGATATCGTACAGTTTATTTTCGGAGGACGTTTATATTACCTTCATGTAATTTATGGTGTAAGAATGGAATGAACATATCAGCGGTGGTGCACACTAGTAACAGGAAACGTAAAACAAACGTTAAATACAAAATCCAACAATCAGATTTTACGCCAAAACTCATTTGAGATTTGCAACAATTCAGTCCTATCATATTTTAGCAACATTTAGACAGCTACAAAAACTTCAAATTACTGCATGGCTGCCTAACCTAACACGATATTCCTACCGGGTACAGGGAACTAAGAGTTTAACGTGGAATCCGAATCTAGGAAGCGTTCTGGGGTACTTCTCATTACAAAGTAAGCTGCGTCAGATGTGAAGGTCGGGTTAGTAGCATTTAAAAATCTCAGCCGAAACCGGGATTCAAACCGTAGACCTTACGATCTCCAGTCAGACGCCTTAATAACTGAGCCACTGTCTGCTTACAACAATCATACCTGATTTTTCTCGCAGCTGTTCAGAATCAATTAACTTTAATGACAACGCCCTCTCCGCTCACATTTCGCACTGGAGTGACTTAATGTAAGTAAAGTAAACTCGTTTGGTCATACCGGGCATAGGGAACCCCCAGTTTAACTGTGTAATCCAGCGTATTTTATGTAACACAGCAAACTGTGCCAGAGGTGAAGGTCGGGTTAAGCGGTTATGAAAATCACCGCCGTGGTCTGTTTAACCTCAGGTCAAATACCTTAACCACTAAACCACTCATATAACTCACTTAGTAACAGTATTATACCAGAAATTACGCGACGATATTCTCTACGTAAACCATTTGAACTGTTCATTTTTTAATTTTTTTTAAATGGTTTTCATCCTCGTCGACGTCAAGGTCATTAAAGGCGGGAAAGGACTGAGGGCAAGGAACGGGAAGGATTTCGCCCATGACTTTCTGAAGGAAGCATCCCGGCATGCGCCTTGTGTGATTTGGGGAAACCATGGAAAATCTAAATCTGGATTCCCGGTCGGGGATTCGAACCCACGTCCTCCAGATTGTGAAGCCAGAACGTTAAGACTGTTCATTGACAGTGAAAACGTCTAACAAGACTCGATGTTTCTGCTTCTGCTGGTCGTCCGACTCATCTTCTTCCATATCTGACAGTCATTCAAATATTTGTCTCCAACTAGGCTGAGATTCTTAAGGTCTACTACAATCAGTCGGTGACCTCCTCTAGTTTTGAGTGGAAATTTTTAGTGAACAATATGTATTGTTAGATAACTATGTACATTTTCGTGGCAAGAATAGAAAAATCTCCCGGGATTCTAGCGGCGTCAAAATAAAGTCCCCTGGCGATGTTTCGAGAGCAAGCCCCGCTAACTTACTGAAAACTGACGTGCGGCAGTAATTTAAGTGGGGCTTGTCAATGCGACAGTTTTCAGTAAGTTAAGCGGGGCTTGACAATGCGGCAGTGTTCAGTAAGTTAAGCGGGGCTTGACAATGCGGTAGTTTTCAGTAAGTTAAGTGGGGCTTGACAATGCGGCAGTTTTCAGTAAGTTAAGTCGGGCTTGACAATGCGGCAGTTTTCAGTAAGTTAAGTGGGGTTTGACAATGCGGCAGTTTTCAGTAAGTTAAGCGGGGCCTTGACAATGCGGCAGTTTTCAGTAAGTTAAGCGGGGCTTGACAATGGGAGCAGTGCCGGCTCTCGAAACGTCGCCAGTCGACTTTACTTTGACGCGGATAGAAACCCCGAGAGATTTTTCTACAATATGTATTGTATTTGACTTCTACTCTGACCATCCCAGATGTATCGGATGAACTTGTTGCTGTCTTCTTTCTATGCCAGGTCTTGAAGACAACTAATGAGGTTCGCAAGCACAAATCTAGCAAGTCTTCTTCTTCCTTATTCCTTGGTTCTACACCATTCCTTCCCATGAATCGTCATACTCTGTCCAATCCTTTACTCCGTTGGTATTTAAATCTCCTATTACGATAACGTTTCCTGTCTTGATTACCGCCACCACGTCTTTTATAAATTACTCTTTCTCTTCTCCTGTGCACTCAACTTGGAGTCATACAACATCATCATGATCATGATCATCTTTAGTGTTCTCCCATAAGGCAGGTTTTCACATGGCTGCTCTCCTGTCTTCTACCCTACTCTTCTAGTGTCCGTTTCTCTTGATGTAACCTTGTATCTCCTTCTTCCTCTGACTCTCCTCGCACGCACCAGTCCTTTTAAGGTGTTTGCTGGCAAGTACTATTCTCTTAACAAGTGTGCCATCCAATTCTTCTTCCTTTCTTTTTTAACGTGCAGTAGTTTCCTCCTATCATTAACCCTTATCAGCACTGCATTATTCACTTTTTCCATCCAGATTATCCTCACCATTCTCCTCCACATCTCCAACGCTTCTATCCGCTTCTTCATCGTCTAGTCTTAGTATCCATCTTAAGTTCTCAGTGATTGTTCTTCCAAGATATTCGAAGGCTCTTGCTTGACTGATATTAGCTCAATCTTAATATTCATCTATTGCATTCCTTTATCAATCACCATACTCTTTGCTTTTGTTGTACTGTTTCTCATTCCATACTCTTCACAAGCTTCCTTTAATCTTTCAGCATTTTCTTTAGAGTCCGTTGGATTTCTTCTAACATGACCATGTCATCACAAATTTTATACATTCTATTTTCTTGCCACTAACACGCACTCCTCTTTTTCCATCTAAGAATTTCCCAGTAATCTATTGTAGGTATTAATTGAACAATAATGGGATAGGCAGCAATCTTGCCTAACGCCCCTCACAATGTTACTTGTTCCCAACATCTCGTTTCCAGTCTTTATTCTTAGTTTTTGTTGCAAATATAGGTTCTGTAGTAGCCTTCTCTCCCTCCGATCTATTCCTTTCTTCTTCAAATATTCATCAACTTTTTCCATTGTACCCTATCAATAGGTTTCTCCAAGACAATAAAAACGGCATAAATATCTCTTCCTTTCTCAGTATATATTTCGCTATGATTCTTAAAAGGCAAACAGCATCTATTGTTCCTTTCCTAAATCGAAACGATTTCTCACCAGTCCATCTATATAACTTCTCACATAGCCTCCTATTTAACACTCTCAACAATACTTTGGCTCCATGTAAAATTAGTCTGATAGCCCTACGCTATTTCTCTTTTTTTCTGAATTGGTATTATTACCGATGCGAGAAAGTCATTCGGCCATTCACCTTTGTCATATACCTCGTTACAAAGGTAATCAGTGACAACATTTTTATTGTTACAACTCGTAATCCAATCCGTGCCCCAAGTCTTCGTCTATTACGTCTATCCTTTTAAGCGCATCTTGGCTTCATCAGAACCCTTGGACGTCATTTCGCAGGGTTCCTGTGAGGCATTCACAGTTACCGTATCGGTCTTTGGTAACAATAGGTCTTCACTGTACTTCAACCCTTCAGGCCTCCTAATTCAAGGTGTTACCTGTCCGTCACTAGGCAGAATAGGAAGAGTGATGTCGGACTTGTAGGAGATGAGCAGAACGTATAAAATAATAAAAAATCAGACAATTTCGTGTGTTTTTTTAAGTATTTTAATAATCCCTCGTAATGGATATCTATTCACAAGCCAAACAAAAAATCTTAAACTTTAAAAATCTGTTTCATTTTAAACTTTTTACGTATAATACTAGCGGATTACGAAACGAAATACACTCTTCTAGTTCTCCGACAGTATCACTGCAGTAGAGAGTTACATAGCACTTCGGTGCTACATTGTAAACAAATTTTGTTGATTTCCCCTGGGTCGGCTGGACCTACAGCAGCATGGGCACTATGCGCAAATCACAAATACAGTCCAACTGAGACCAGAGAGTTCAGGAACCAAGTAAGCACCTAAAAAGTGATTAAACGATGCCTTTCAGTCTCATAATTGTAAAACTCATCATAAAATCACAAGTTTAATAAGTGCAGTTAAATAAATTTAATCTAAATTCGTCAAGAGTCTGTGATTACTAAAAACAAGCAGGAAATACTTTTTTTTACGTAAAATGTTTTCGTAATATCATTTCACTGTTAATATATGAAACAACGTCATGAAACTGCAGATAAAATATAAACTCTAGCCGTTTTTTTTTTTTTTTTTTGTTAATGTAGCAAATTTGCTTTACTTTAATTTTAAACGACTTCAAAGAAAAGTTTAATAATTCGATCTGAATGCATTTTTAAGAAATTTAGCTAGGAAAAGACAGGCTTAGAAATAAACTTAACTATGGTTATATGGATAAATCCTTGAAATGTGTGCTTTAAATGTTCATTTGGATTTAGAATAGAAACTGTAGGAAAGGAATACAGTACAGTGCTTAATACACTTCGAGAAAGCTAAAAGAATGGTAGATCACTAATCTTAAATAGTGTTAGTCGCCTTCTGATCCAGCCAAGGATGGAATAATGATAGAATTGTTCTACAAAACTATCTCTGCGATCCTACTAAACTGTGGCCAAAAAACTGACTTCAAGGAGCTAACTTTTAGAAGTGATGCCAGTAATTTGTTCAAACTGCCTACTCTGGGTCCTGAAAGGTATGATAGGATTTCTTCCATGGCCTGGACGGACACGTGAACACCATGTTGTCATTGTGCGCCTTCTGGATATATGTTGTGTGGGTCTAAGCACAGCTCTCTGTTCGTGTAGTTTGTCCTCTCGTGGGACAGTACATAGTAGAACACCTCTCTCGGTACGACCAAACCGACCTTTTAAACTAATACTGCGAAACACAAATTTCTTAAATGAATTCAAAAAAGTAGATAGTTCTTAATTCTACTAATATGTACTTTTCTTATTTTATGCATGTAGACCTATTACAGCGAAACTACTATGCATGTTTTCAGGTGAATGAGGATACTATGAATTTGGTCCTATTTAAATATCGTCACTTTTGAGCGATTACTTCATAAATTCAGCAAAAATCAAAACAATGAAGTAATTTGTATTTCCATAGACCGATCTGCAGATATTTCTATGCACGTGTATCGTTTACTTCAAGAATACTGTCTACTGATAGGAGTGTTTCGTAAAAGCTTTAATGCAAAAATCAACGAAGATAATTAAAAAATAATCGACACAGCTAATCAATAAAAACCGAAAACTGATCAACTTTCTAACAAAAACACCACGCAAGAATTTATTTGCAAAACCATTAAAAACTAAAAAAAAATACTTATCCGTTACATATGTTTTAATGATATAACTAACTAATTCCCATATCTGCAAAATGTCATTTATTTAATTTATTTTTTACTCTTTCGATTAATTATAGAGTTGACGTTTGTAATTAGAACTTTGTTTTCATTGCCGTTAAATCATCTACGAGTAATTCATGGCTATTGTGGCAACGGGGTGTGGTGAGTTTTCATTATTATTAGAACACCGTGTTGCCCGAGTAACGAACTGTGAGAGACGGTAATCAGAGAACGGTTTCGTAAGCGCTTTCACTACAATGATCAGGTTATTGTGTGGAATAATTAATCCGGCCGATAGCAGTCACGTTACAATCAACTATCAGAATCCGAAAATGGTTTGAATATTTCATGTACGATATACCGAGCGTGGTGGGTGAACGGTAAACGTTCTGGCCTCGCATTCGGGAGGACGCAGGTTCGAATCCCCGTCCGGGCATCCAGATTTGGATTTTTCATCGTTTTCCCAAATCACTCCAGGCGAATGCCGGAATTTTTCCTTCAAAAAGGCCATTTCCGAATTATTCCTTCCCGTTCCTTGTCCCCAGTCCCATCCCGCCGTCGAAGGGCGTAAAGTTAAAAAAAATATAAATAAATTTAAAAAAAATGTACGATATTCCTCAGCGTCTCACAAATGTCTCAGACCTATCATAAACTTTGTCTTAGCTAATCCGAATTTATAGGTTAAACCTATATTATTTCCCTTTTTTTTTAACTGCTTAACGCCTCTTAACAGCGAGGTCTTTAGAGACGGGAAAGGATAGGGGCAAGGAATGGGAAGGAATTCGGCCTTGGCCTTTCGAAGGAAATATCCCGGCATTCACTTGGAGTGATTTGGGGAAACCATGGAAAACCCAAATCTGGATGCCCGGATGGGGATTCGAACCGCCGTCCTCCCGAATGCGAGGCCCTAACGCTAACCGTTACACCACAACGCTCGGTATTATTTCCCAAACATAATGATAACCATTTTCCTACATACGTTGTTCCTACTTATGGTTATACATCACCTACAACTAATTCCAATTACCTATCTTGGTGTTTGAGAGATAACGTTTTAGGATGATTAAAAAATTGTTAACAGTTGGGGTAGAAATTATTAATTGATTACTATTTAATTTGATTAGATAGTTAATTTTTATTAGTTATGATTTTATTTGTTTGCGATGGGATACCTTGCATTTTCCAATGAGATGAATTTTCGCAGTTTATCATTTATTCAAAAGAAACACAATTTTAGAAAAGTTTAAATCATGACATTCATGTAAATGATTCCTAGCTTAATTCAAGATAGCTTTTAAAAGTTTACTTTGTTAATAGCAACTGAGACACTCTTACTCAATTGGTTTCGCTATCAGAGCGTTTCAGGTCTGATCAAAATATGAAGTGCAATGCAACTGAATGTTCTTATGTGGTAATTTACAATGTCTCGTTGCCAGTAGACATACCACTCCTCCACCTCACTTGTGACGCTACAGACTGTTTGAGGCTTTCTGTCTCATTCTGTTCTAACGGATGTACCTATAAAAAATAAAAATGCGTGTGATATTGTTTGCTTATATAGCCTCGAATGGTTCGGCCGCCGATTGACAGAGTTTCGCATGCCCCTAACCCGGCAGTTGTGTGGGTAAAGGGAACCTACTTACATGGAACAGTTCCAATGTAAAATGGTTTGTCAGACCATAATGCTCAAATAATTACTTTGGATGTTGTGGGAAATGAAAATAACAAAAAGAAAGGATTTGTCAGAGTTAGGCCATTAAAGAACAATTCAATAAAATACTTAAATGATGAACTTCTCAATGAGGACTGGAGCACAGTTTATAAATTAAAAGGGGTAAACAATAAATTCAATTACTTTCACCAAATGTTTTTAGAAATTTACGAAAGGTGTCTCCCTACAAAACTAGCTCCAATTGGTCAAAAACGAGTAAACAAAAATTGGGTTACAGTTGGTATTAAAACATCTTGCAGACATAAAACGGAATTATATGTAAAAGTAAGGAATACTGATAATATGCTTCTCAGACAACATTACAAAACTTACTGTAGAATTTTAACCAAAGTAATAAAAGAATCTAAACGTTTGGCCATAAACGATGAGATTAGTAGTTCAGATAATAAGATAAAAAGTGTTTGGAACATTATTAAAAGAGAAACAACTGTATCATCCCTTGAACATAAACCTACATCTATAAGCGTTAATTATAAACGTGTAAATGACCCCTCTTATGTTGAAGTGCTTTCAATAACTGCTTCTCAAAAGTTGCTGAAAAAATAAAAGGAGAATGTACTGGGAATATGGATGCTTTAGCAATACTTAAATCCTTGTCACCAAGAACAGCACCTATGTCTCTATTTCCCACCAGCCAAATGAAATTGAAAAAATTATTAAATCCCTCAAAAATAAAAAAGTAATTTGGTTATGATGAGGTTTCAACATATGTTGTAAAACAATGTAACACCAGCATTAGTAGAGTTATTAGTCATATTTGTAATAGTTCTTTTGAAGAAGGTATCTTTCCTCAAGTTAATAATCAAACCACTTTATAAAAAGGGTGATACCTCAAAGATTGAGAATTACAGACCCATTTCACTTCCACCAGCATTTTCAAAAATCTTTGAAAAAGCAATGTACAGAAGGGTGTATGCACATCTACAAAAGAATGACCTACTCAGTAAAGTACAGTTTGGTTTTAGACAAGGCGTTTCAACAGATTCAGCAATTTTTGCTTTTGTAAACAACATACTGGAATCAATGCATAAAAAACTAAATTCCCTAGGTATATTCTGTGATCTTGCTAAGGCTTTTGACTGTGTTGATCATGATATTCTACTAGGTAAATTAAATCACTATGGAGTTAGTGGTAAGCCAGGACTTTGGTTTAAATCATACCTGGAAAATAGAAAGCAATGTGTATCACTGAAAGATGCTAATACAGGAGATGTTATAAACTCAGAAAGGGGTATAGTTAAATGTGGTGTGCCTCAGGGTTCAATTCTTGGCCCTCTGCTGTTCTTAATCTATATAAATGATCTTCCACATATACTAGGTGATAATGAACACATAGTGCTCTTTGAAGATGATACTAGCATATCATTGAAAGATCCATCAGCACAAAACCTCGAAAACATAGCAAATGATGCTATAAAGAAAATTAATAGGTGGTTTAATGCCAACAAACTAATACTTAATGTAGAAAAGACACAGTTACTTCAGTTTGTTACAAAAAATAAAACAAAGGACAGCTATAATGTGATATCAGAAGGGAAAACAATCAATGAAAGCAGTTTCACAAGATTCCTGGGTGTATATATAGATAAAAAAATTGAACTGGAAACAACATATTCAACAACTTCTTAAAAAAACTGAATTGTGCAATATTTTCACTTAGGGTTATATCTAGAATAGCTAATATAGAAACCAGAAAGTTAGTATATTTTGAAAATTTTCATTCCCTGCTTACTTATGGCATCTCATTCTGGGGAAACTCGTCACAAGCACAGAGGGTATTTAAATTGCAAAAGCGTGCTATAAGAACTATTTGTGGAGCAAGCCCACAGACGTCGTGCAGAAAGAAATCTGTTTATAAACCTTGGTGTACTAACAATGCCAGCACAGTATGTATACTCCGTACTATCATTTGTAGTGGAACACTTCAATCTTAATGCTGACATACATAGCCATTATACTAGGAATAAATATAATATTCACAAGGATTACAAATCACTGTCAATTGTACAGAAAGGGTTAACATTTACTGGAGCTTCCTTATTCAATGTCTTACCAACAGAAATTAAATGTTATCTACAAAAACCCAACTACTTTAAGCCGAAACTGAAAGAATTTCTGCTTCAGAACCCATTTTACTCTGTGAAAGAATTTTCTTCTTGGAATTTGGTAACTAAGAATGACTGATAAAATAGTATATATGGTGTATGGATGGGGATGGTGACAAAGTTGTCCACAATTACTAAAATGAAGTATGGTTTTTCTTTCTGTTGAAACATTTGACAAATGAAGTAATTACACTGTTTACACAATTTCACTCATATGTAATAACTAACATGGGATAGCATGCACTCAAAAACTGCTGTGAAAAATTATGATACTAACAGGTTTTAAGTAATTGACTGCTTGTGGGTTGTTGGTAGTATGATTGATATTGTTGATAGGCGTGTGTACTGTTCCACATAAATAGCAACTAACATGATATAATATGTAGTCGCAAATTACAGTGAGACTTATCGTGGTAACTGGTTGGTAAGAAAATAACTGGTTGTTAGATACTGGTAACAAGTGTATACACTGTTCCACATAATAAGTATTAATTAACTCGGGATTTTATTTGTAGATTACAGGAGATATTGATTATACTAATGGGTTGTACCTAACTTGTTGTCAATATATAATAATATTATCAATTATATAGTAACTAGCCCGTACCCGCGACTTCGTACGCCTGGATTAAGAATTTTTTTGCCAGAATTAAATATAGAAAGTTGCTAACAAAGGATTGGTCCCAAACAGTATCGAGTAGGAATAATATGACAGGAAAGCTATCACTATATCACTGTACCGTCGAACCTGTCTCTTGAAGAGAATCAATTTCCAACATATTTCAGTCACCATTCGATAAGGTCTCAAAATTTCGTGACTACAACTTTTAATCATACTGGAAAAAATATCCTGTGCCCTTCATCCAGATTTCCTTACAAAATTGCATCACAACGATATAGCCATTTAGTCGTCAAAACGTAACAAAAAGACAGAGACTTACTTCCGTATTTATAATAATATTACTGTGGTTCACACTCACACCTGCTAACAACACCTGAGGGATCATTATAACGTAAAAAAGTGTACACCTACAACATTGCAAGACTACCTACGATTTGCTTCGCATAGCACCCCTAACTTTCTAATATCTACAGTTTAATATTCAATCCGAATAACCTACGGCCCAGGCCTGACTCTTACGATGAAAACCAATTTTAAAAATCTTAGCCCCCACGGAGATTTGAACCGGAGACCACGCCGTTCATAAGCAAGCGCTTCAACCACTAAGCTACCAGTCCACTACATGGAAACACGGTACGGACACGAGCATATCCAACGTGTCTGTCTATCGCCGTATTTCGAAGTTATGAGACAACATGTGTTATTTATACAGATAATTTTTCAACCAAATGTAGACAGTATTTTTCTCCTTGTTTCAAGGGATAAGTGTGCAAAGTTTCATCGAGATCGGATGAAAACTGGATTTGTATGAAGAACAAACAAACAAACAAACATACATTCATCTTTATAATAAAGATATTGACATTACTAATAAGTGTATGTACTGTTCCACATCCCCGAGATTATTCTCACATGGGATCAAAGTGAACATATCTATCTATCTACAGTTTAAAATGGAAGCAGAAACATAGAAGCGTTGTAGCGTACTTCACATTACACAACAATCTATGCGAAAGTTGAAGGTTGGGAAAAGAGTCTTTGATAACTCGGCTGAAACAGAGTTTCGAACCAGGGACCTCCAGATGCCTTAACCAGTGAGCTATTAAAAGTAGACCATATTCTTTCTACAAACATACTTGAAATAAAAAGTTTAATTTGCAAACTGAAAGTGCGAAATCTCGATGGTTCGAAACATGCCTAATACAATTCTAAAGAAGGTATCTAGTAATGCAACTTTCTATTTTTGATGCAAATCATAAATTCAATGTTGCATGCAAATCTTTTTCTGATCGATGAAAATAAGAACAATTGTAGCAACTTGCTCAGTGAGCAGGAATCAAACTGTTTTGCGTAATTGTACTGAGCATACCCACAAGTTTATAATCATCATTTTTTTTCCAATGGAACTGAAAAGTCCTTTTCACACGTATTAAATAATTTTCGAAATCATAATTCTATACTTTTTGCAACTAAGCTTGAGTTAGAGAAGAACATATTATCGTTTCTTTAATATATACATATATTAGGATCATTTACAGCTGGATTTAACAATAGATGTGACTCGACTATTTCAACGCTACATAAGCATACAAAAAATGTGGTATATGATCTACACATACAAAGAGATTAGGCTTTTAAGCTTAGATTTCTCTCATACAATAATAATATTCAGGTCCTTTCTTTCTTTTCCTGTCTTCTCTATCGATTCAAATGACAACTAATCTCATAATTTTCCTTTTTCAGCAGGGAACTCTGAAATACTACTTTTGAAAACCATCCCATTTATCTTTAGCGATAATACGCCGACATAGCTGCAGCTGATGTACTTTGTGTTTTGATGAAACAACAATTTCTTTTTTCTCTGTCTTAAAGCAAATACCATCCAAGAAGGTCTGCAGATAGCTAGCTAGCTCTCCATGAATTGCAAATTCCATACGAAAAGGCTCGTAGAGATATGCGCTGAGAAATGTCAGGCTATAATTCACATTAGAAGAAGACTTGATATCCCACTAAAAAATTTTAATGGCCGTGTAAAACGTGCACCTCTTTCAATACTTTGTGTTTTCCTTGATGTACACTCAGTAATCGTAAATGATCCTTTAAACTAAACTATTTGGATACTAACGAATTTGTATTCCTTTACAAACAGGAAAAAAAGAGCCTGCATGTCTGAACTATGTAGATTAATTGTTAGAAGTTTTTCTCTTTGTGCCCGTCTTATTTGCGAGAGCATTACAAAAGCGCATCAGTAAATATTTTCTTTTTCTGGATAGTAGACGTTGAACATAACGCTTCGATGAGTACGGCACTAGAAATTCCTAATAACATTATTGCAGCTTCTGGGTGCCTCAGCCTGAAGTTTTCCATTCTACTTGCAATTATACAGCGTTATTATAAATGATAGAAGGAACTACACAAATTGACTGTAGCTATGTTATTTAACAATTGTCACAAAAGGTTACAGTCATAATAGAAAAACCGAAAGAGTTTTGCAGCTTTGTTTCAAATTTCTGCCACGAGAGCGCAGACGTGAGCAGTCAGTCATGATGGCGAGAAAGCTTGTGTTAGGCTTGAACTCCTATCATGGACTTCGCTCTCTCCCAACCTAACCCCATGCGATTTTTTATATTTTTTGGGGGGTTATGCAAAAGATTCAGTTTTCAAGCCTCCTCTACCTACAAACCTACCAGAACTGCAAGCCGGCATCAACTATCGAACAGATTGATAGGTATATACTGCACCGAGTGTAAAAAAATACTCAATTATCCACTTAATATCTGCAGAATCGGAAAGTGGATACATATAGAGCGCTCGTAATACGTCAAAAAAAACTTATTTAGTTTTCTATATGCCTGTAAAGTTTCGTGACAATATGTCAAATAATATAGCTAGAATAAATATGTGAAATCGCATCAATCATTATGATAATGCTCTAGATTCGAAAGATAATCAGTAAATATAGTTCCCAAAAGCAGCAGGAAGTGCCTTACAACTTGGTGATAAAGAAACATCATTTTTCGAACAGACTTCTCCTAGATGAACCATCTGTTACAGGAAAAAGTTTAAGCCCTAGACAATCCCCACACCTCCTCAGGTTAGTTAAACGCCAAATTTTAATATCACAGAGGTGTCTGGCGCAGGGGGGTACAGATGGAACGTTAATGGACGCCGAACTGCTATTGACTTTTACATTGATTACAACTGTTAGATTTTCAATGCACATTACGTAACTTCTAGGATAATAAAAGAAGATTGAATTGGATACAAAATTCATTACCAAGCAGAATTGACATGGTTTACAATAAAGGACTTTATTCATTAACCAGCTTTACCTGGCATGCGTTGCAATGCCTCTATTTCTTTCTTAAGTGGATAAGCATATACAGACCCATAACATGTACAAGATAAATGAAAGACAATGATTTTTAAGCATTAAATTAAAATTGAAAGAGTTTGTAAAAGAACTTTGTGATATAAAATATTTTGGTCTTTCGTTTTCTGCAAGTTGCAGAGCTGGCGGGTGGATATGAAAGTTCTGATGTTTTATCTCCTGTAATCGGATTATGGTAAGAATTCCCCACCATCATCAACTTTGGCATATTTCCTAACGGCGCAAAAAAAGAAAAAGAAATCTGAAAAGTTGCTTGTTTAAGTTAGTATTAAGAGGAATAAAGGGAAAACGGGTGCAGTTTAGTAAACTAAATACAAACATAATTTCTCACTTATTTTAAACCATATGTGCGTTAAATTCCTTCTGAATATTTCCAACTGTAACTTTTGCTTAAGGGAGAGTGGTGAGTTTTTGTAAACCAAATGTAGACAATATCATTCTCTTTGTTTTAAATTATGCAAAGTTACATCGAAATCGAACATTAATTTTGGGTTTGTATAAAGAACATTAGCAAACATTAAAGGGGGTAAATTTGATAAAACCAGTTGGATTTTGGCAAACCAAAAGTAGAAAGTGTTTTCCTCTTTGTTTTAAAGTAAAAAAAGTAACTCAGTCAAAAACCAGAAAGTTAGTTGCCTACTGCCGAAGGACGCATACTAAGCCACATACTGTTGAAAATGAGAGCCTTAATCACTGAGCTACCAGACCATTCTTTTTTATGTATAGTGTGCTACGTCCTATCAAAATCGGAAAAAAACTGTGGATTTGCATGAAAAAAAGTGGGAAAAAATTAAGTTGGGAGGTAATGGAGGAGAGAAGTTAGGATATAGTAGACAGAATTTTTATTTTTATTTTAATGTATACATACGCAGAGTCCATAAAAATCGAATAAAAACAAAATGCTTGTTTGAAACAATATTACCATAAATTAAGAGAGTAGTGAAAAGGAGTAGAAGGGTGGGATTTTGCAAACCAAATGTAGAGAGTACGTTTCTGTTTGCTTTAAAGCGAAAAACTAAAAAAAAAAGACCTTAGTCCACAGCCCTAAGGTTGGTTGAGTCCTACTGAAGGAAGTGTACTAAGCCTAATGTTAGAGGTAGGAGGACCAGTTCCTTTCCTCTGGGATCGCAGGGTCAATGTGAAATCCGAACCACGGACCTAAAAAAGCTCATGTGATCAAAGTTCATGTTTCCAAGGGATTTCAACCTGGGAACGTATCCTGACACTTTAGAAACTAAGTGCCTTCGCCATGTGGTGGGTGCCTTGGTGGGCAAACCACGTTACAATTATCTTTCATTCCTTTATGATTAATAATTGTGGATTTTAATCTTAATTTTTTATGAAGGAGTGGGAATTTATTAATTTTACAAGAATCTCGACGTTAGTTGGAATTTAGGAAAAATTGTCACAATATGACATTTATTTTCTTATCACTGGCGATTACAAGTCTGAGCGAATTTATCGTTAACATTAACACAAATTGGCAAAATCATAAAAGCAACGCTCAGAGTTACAATTAGCCGTCATGAGCAAGCAAACAATTGTATATTTACTTTTAAATATATCTCAAAATCAAAATGCAAGAAATAATGACAATTGGAAACAATGAAAAAATACAAGTTATGACGACCTCAGACAAAGGTATCATAATACTGTGACTTTACAGTTAAAAAAAGGAAAATCATGGGCGCCAGAATGAACAATATATCATTCAAAAATAACTAGTTCTGGCAAATTATGCCGCTAGCTCAGGGGTTTTTACAATTACAAAGTGAGAACATGGACCTATCCTCTCAAAGTCGCTTACGGGTTCTGTTTCACGGAATGCACAATCACATGACTTGGTCGTAATCAATTACCATTGTAGTTCTGCGTCTGATGTCTGTGATGAGTGTAGCGGACCCACGATATGTGAGATTATCTCACAAGTCGGCTATAGGCATCTCTGGTCTGGCAATGCGCATCATCGCATTACCGGCTGTGTTGCGGTGATACGCTCGCTCCAGCAAGGCAAGCTGCAGTTAGCGAAAGAAGTCAACTTTCCAAGTCAACCTCAGACTGGTGCGATCGAAGTTAGAATGTAGAATGTCCAGCTCCTCGCTCTTCGGTCCACGAGGAAACTTCTCGCTCCGCCCATTTGTAGTCTCGAAGCTCACATACAACAAAAATTCCCAGGATTTTGAGTTATACGCTCATTTTGATTGGATCTTCAGGTCGGCACCTAATGTCACGTGATATCCTCGATATGTGATTTAGCTAGAGTATCTAACAGAGGTCGGACATATTCGGCTAAGTTCGGGGACTACTCTCTTCTGGCGGCCGGCCTTTCCCGCCCGGTGAGTAACCTTGTTGACCTCCTATCCCTAGGGAGCAGAGTGTGTGGTCTGGCAAATCCCAAATCCGCGACTTCTTGTCGCCAAGGCTCGGGAACACCAAGATTAGCTTCAAGCCTACATAGCTCAACAATTCTTGAATATTCGCTTTACCAAGATACACTGTATGTTCATCATTTCATTACAGTCCTCACTTGGAATCTTGCGTCCTTTATAAAATTACAACAAAAATCTATTTAGGTGGTCGCCCAAGATTTATGTAAATTACTCTTATATTATTACATATATAATAAAAATGCACCTTGTAACGTAGCGACAGCGCGGCTCGTTACAACCACTGTGCTAGCAGACCACTCTGTTTTATTACATATATGTGCTATGTACCATCAAAATGAGAAAAAAACGGTGTATTTGCATATCGAACGTTGGCAAAAATTAAGTGGTGGAGGTAAAAGAGAAGAGGGATTAGCTATTTCAAAGGAAATGCAGATTAAAGTATACGTGTGGAATGTTCCGTCGATATCGGATAAAAGTTGTGGATTTATGTAAATAAAATTTCCAAAAATAAAGAGGAGGTTAGTAAAAGGGTTGCGTTTTTACAAAACAAATAGACAGTTATTTTCTCTTTGTTTTAAAGTAAAATGCTAACTTAGTCCACAACGCGATGGTTGATTGAATCCTCCCAATGGAGGTGTTCTTAAGCTTTGCGTCAGAGGCAGGATGGCTAGTTACTTTTCTCTAGGACCTACAGCTTAATGTGCAAGCCGAAAATGGGATAAAAATTCTGGGATTGTATGAATAACGTTGCAAAAAATTAAGGGGTTGTTGTAAATGTGGAGAGGGGTAGGTTTTGAAAAACAAAATAGACAGAATTTTTATGTTTCTTTTAAGGTACACGTGTGCAAAATTCCATCAAAATCGGTCAAAAACTGTGAGTTTATACGAAGATTATTTGAAAACATTGAGGTGTGCGTAAGGGAAGAGGGTGTGTTTTTTTTTAAATATTTTGTGTTGTTCAGAAACCTTCCCAGGCATGCACACAATAACCCACCAACGTTTCATGGCAATCGGATGAATGGTATAGGAAGGCATAGAAGACAAAACAAACATTCATTTTTATATATTAGGTTATTTAATATTTCTTCCAGTTAACAGGTATTAAAAAGTATTGTAATACATAAAGTTTTCTTGTATCTACTAGTGACTACGGTTTACAACACATGTTAAGCCTCTCACAATCTGACGATTAGGAATCGTGTAACAACATCTCCTACACTGCTGGCGAATGAAAGTTTCAACCACCACAGAGACTCAAACAAGTTAATCTCGTGTCAAGCGTGTAATAAGCAAATTAGTATTAAACCGTTCTGGCCTCGCATTGTGGAGGACGGCGGTTCGAATCCCCGTTCAGGCATCCAGATTTTGGTTTTCCATGGTTTCCCCAAATTACTCCAGCTGAATGCCGGGATGCTTCCTTCAAAAGGCAATGGCCGAAATATCCTTCCCGTTCCTTGTACCCAGTCCCATCCCACCTCTAATGATCTCGACGTCGACGAGGCGTAAAGTCATAAGTAAAATTGGTACAGATAGCTGGAAGTTACGTAAGATTTGTCCCAAACAACACGTAGTTTGCACAATATGACTAGAAAGCCATCACTATACCATTCTACCGTCGAACATGTCGCATGAATAGAATCAATTTCCAACATGTTCAAAAACAGAAAAATACAAAGCTGCGGAGAGTTGGGGGGGTGGGGTGAGTTCAATGAGGGCATCTTCAATTTCAGCTTTGTCTTCTCTTCTTTCTTCAACATGAGCATCAGATTCTTAGGTTCCAATAACTTTAGCGGCTCGTGCTCTGCAAGAGCTACACCTTATGTCTGGTTTACGCCTGCGAAGCATTTCAAAAAAGAAGACAAAATAAACTGATGCCAGAAACTTTTAGGCAGACAGAAAGTAATTGTACAGTCCAGCGCAAATCGACATCTATACTAAATAATAAGTTTTGTCTGTAAATGAAATTTATTAACAGGTCGTACACTAACTGACTGCGAGAGAAGCACAGACAGCGGTAGCGTAGGGGCTAGAGTGCGAAAGCCCCGGTTCGAGTCCGGCCGCGGGCATGACTGTTTATGTCTGTGAATGCCATGTCCGTTCTGTGGAGTGTCTAATTAACTGGAAACAATTCATACTGGAGATACTGAAATCACAGAGTGATATAATTACTATCGAGCTGCCTGTTTGGCCTAAGATGCCGAAAGCCATTGGGAAAAAAAAGCACAACCTGAGCGATCGATTTAACATTAGAGACCTACACACGCAGCCGTCTTCCTGTCACCATTCAATAGTTTATCAGAATTTCATCACTAAAACTGTTATTCATACCGGAAAAAAATGTATCCTGTATACAAAGTATTTCCTTGTCAAATTCTATCAATATCGGTATAACCATTTAGTAGTCAAAACGTTACATAAAGACAGAGACTTACTTTCGAATTTATAACATTATTAGTGTAGATCCCACACAATATGCCTGTGAGAGAAACAAAGCCTGTGATACCAGTATAGCGTAAATAAAGTAAACGTTTATGGCACTGTTCGGCCACCTACGATTTACCACGCATTCCACCCCTGAATTTATGGAACCTAAATTTTAACATGAGTTCCTTACAACAGAACTTCTTTTTTTTAAACTGCTTAACGTCTCTTAACAGCGAGGGCTTTAGAGACGGGAAAGGATGGGGGGCAAGGAATGGGAAGGAATTCGTCCATGGCCTTTTGAAGGAAGCATCCCGGCATTTGCCTGGAATGATTTGGGAAACCATAGAAAACCCAAATCTGGATGCCCGGACGGGGATTCGAACCGCCGTCCTCCCGAATGCGAGACCAGAACGCTAACCGTTAAACCACCATGCTTGGTGACGGAATTTCCAGGCTTGGTTCATACGGCGAAAAAACAATTCTTAAACATTTTTGCTCCTATCGAGATTTGAACCAGCCAGTTCTTCTGGAAAACATTACATAGATGGATACACGCTATGCGTTTATCTTTCACAGTTCAGTTAGTTTTTCGTAATTCTGTGGCAATATGTATTATCTGTACAGAAAATAGTATCCTATGTCATTCCTAAAGGCAAATAGCATCTTCTTGTCAAATTTCAGCACGATCGGATTAGTCGTTTAGCCCTGAAAACGTATCAGGCAGACAGGCGCATTTATAATATTAGTATAGATGGATCTAGAAACTGTCTTAGATTATCCGCGGGAGTATATTTCATATGAAATAATATATTTTACCTCACGTCACGCCACAAACGAGTGGCGTCCGCTGCCTAAGGCCAATCGGCGTGCAGCTATTCATCAATTCGTTAACCAACCAATCACGTGAAGTGCGAGGGATGGGAGAGATGCTGGCTACCATATTTCACTCTTTCAAGCTTTATCTGTCGGATTCTGTCCACACCATTGTCCTCCATTCTGTATTCTTTGATCACTAGTCCTTTCAAACTGGACAGTTTTCAAGTCACTGGTATTCTGGGATGCCACACATTACCGAGCTGCGATGACGTATTCACCTCAGTTAGTTACCCTTAACTGTCCTGTCATCACAACCCAAATACGTTGGTAGCATAAGTATTCACTGAATTCGTGAATGACATAATATTTTCACGTGTTAGTCAATAAATTCATGCAGAAACTACGTACTCCGTCTGCCAGGGAATCCCAGCTGACTGTTTGTGTGTAACACTTTCTTAAGGATTTTCTCAGTCATCAATCACGCGGCTTTTCTCTGCACGTTGTCGACGCTGTTAATCAATCCCTTGTGATACGGCTCCTCTGCAACACACCAATACTCCGCATGAGGATTTATGACAGTTTTATACGCTATTCCCTTTACAGATACGTTATGATTCTTTAAAATTCAGCCAATGAGCCGCAGTCTAGATTTATCCTTTTCTACAACCGTCCTTATATACTTCGTTCACTATGCAGTAGCGTGACTACTAAACAGCTCTTCATTTATATCTCTCACGCAACAGTTCATGTTACTCTTACATGAGCAATCACTTTGCAATTATAATCTTTTTCATGTCACTCTCTTATTTTCATACTGTGTAACTTACGAGTTATCTCCAGAGTTTCTCCATTGTTTTTTCAGTTTTCCTAAACACGAGGTAAACTTTAAATTTAAATTGGAAGTCATGTTTCGCTTGTATATCTCCTATATTTAGTGAAAACAGTTTCCTTACAGTGAATAATTTTTCTTATAATTCTTTGGAAACAGCTGACAAAAGCTTTTAAGCTTGAAATTCTTGATTACAAATAACGCTTATAGAATTTAGTATTTGGAAACAATTTAATATCAAGACTTTTCAATGCATCTTTACATTTCCTGGACCTCTAGCGTCGTTTTCGATGCGGTTTGTGTGTTTCTGAAGGAAAAAAAATTAAGTACTATTCTCATGATTTTTTTATCAGGCGAGATTACGGTATATTTAATTTAATTTTAAAATGGACCTCTGAACTGGCAATAAGCTACGCGTACAAGGACATGACGACAGTGATAATTTTAAATGACAAGAACCTACATTATATCTATGGTATTTATTGTTTGTTAATGATTCATAATACTTGCTGAATATAAACTTCAATCAAACAATAATCCAAATTTTATGAAATTTCGCGCTTATTTCTTTCGGATCAAGTTTTTGATTTGATTAAGTTATGAAATTTGTAAATGTATTTAAAGATCCAACTAGCAACAACTATTTTATTGGTGTCTTTCCACCAAACTTCAATTATTTTTATTCTTTTCTCTTATTAATCTTCTAAACTAGCTGCCTCAGCATTCCACTGACAGGTATTCTGTCTTCGAATTTTCTTACCACACTTTCTTCATCCATTCTTTCTATGCCTTCATTGCAACATTTTCTTCTTTCTTTTACCAGCCTGCTTACCTTTTGCACATTGCACAGAGCTCTTGTATTCACGATAAGTATCGTATTAATGTTATTACAAATAATCGTGTTTTGAATATAGGAAATAACAGTAGTTACGGACCACTGAGTAATGTAAGATTGGAGAATGTAAATGTCTCCTTTCATTTGAGTGACAAATTTTGTTTCATGAAACATTATTAGTTGTACCACACAAAAATATTTAAGAAAATATTTAAAAATGTTAAGGAAGATTGTTACAATATGTTAGGACTACTGTTATTAGAATCTGTCGTCAAACAACTATATTCATTTCTTGAAATTTTGTTTATTACTTCAAAAATGAAAGGAAATTTTATTACCATTACTAAACAAAAGAAAGATGGCGAAATTAAGTCGATCTATGAGCGTAAGCAATAAAAAGCAAGATTACACTAAAATAAGAAACATTCTTAAGTTTTTGTGCAATATAGATACTATTGTTATAACCTTTTCATTGAGCTTAACTGAATAACAAATATGTGAGACTGGGTAATTTGTTAGTGCGGTGATCAGCTGAAGGGAAAAACTGTAGAAGATGCAAAAATTAAAATGTATGAAGTAGATAATTGAGGGCATATGATGTAAAGGGTATGTTGAGATGAAGAGGTTAGCGAATGATAAAAAGAAATGGAGGATTGCAGCGAAACAGTCGAGAGACTGCTGACAAAAAATTGAACTGAGGATCATGTAATATATTTTTTAAAGCACTAAAGTTTTCATCTCCTTGTTTTTTACAGACGGACATTCTTTGTCCGCTAGTAGCATTTCAGTAAAAAGAAAACACAACTCAAAACGACTAGTGCCGAGAACCTTTGTAGAAACATTAAACCACAATGTTGAATCTTAATTTCTTATCTCACCAACATAAATTGTATTTATATATAATATTTAAACTGATCACAATTTGTAAACATTTGGCTGAATATATTTTAGGTTCCTGTAGACAGAGGTATTTAAACAATGCGAAATATCAAACATCTAATTGAAGGTAATACAAACTCTATTGAAAACAATAGAGTACACAAAGGTGTATACTGGTTATTAGTTAAAAATTCTACAACCCTACAAATCTTTTGCTGACTCTGACTGTGGTAACTACAGATCTGGAAGTTTAGGGTATTTAATTTAATGTAGTTACAATGGAGCACAATGGTGGCAATTTCCCCACACACCCAACTTCCCCCTATCCTGCACCCACCTACATTTGCCTTCTACAAATTTTAACTTTAAATTCTTTTTACGTTTTTGGTTATTCATCATTTCTCTTGGTGAATAGAGTATTATAAAGAGTTAAATTTTTTTTTTTTTAATAAGTACTGTAAGAAACAGAAATTTAGGCAACGTGGAGAAGAGGTGCGGTGCTTAATTCTCTTTCTGTGATGGCAGTTTGAACTTTTACAATGACGCCCTGTGTATACGGGAAAATGCTGACGGTATCTATAGCTCGGGACTGCAGGTACGTCAATGCAGACATGTGGTACCAGCCTGCAAACGAATCAATACTGTCTTCACCTCTTGGCAAGAAAGTTACCGCCATTCAGTCAGCATTCCTAACCAAGAATCCGCAACTATAAAGTGTTAAATATGAGAATATCACTCTTGAACAGCACTTATACTCCTAAATGGCTTTCGCAAAATCATAAAAATACTATTTAATATTTCTACTACTGCCTGACTCTTATAAGGACCATACTGCACATACAAACTCGAAATAAACCATGAATTAAGCCAATAACCACATTATACACACTGATTTTCAGCAAATTTACATGTCACTTATGGAACAAGTAGCCAGAGAAATGTCTTAGGTTTAATCATAAGATCTGAGTGAAAATCAAAAACGAGTACAGTGACACAACTAATGTATTGGAGATATTTAATTTTTGTGTGAGACATACCAATTCCGGAAATGAAGTCTTCCAGTATGAATATAAATTTAATAAAATTACCTATTACTAGCTGTTCCTTCCTGTTAGTATACGGATACCTCTCTTAAAACGATTACGTCACAGTTAAAACACGGCAAAAAAAACTGCATCTTAAGTTTTACGAATAATACGATGCCTTAAAGTAAATACTAATTAGTTGGCAATTTTATCTTTATTTCCCATCTTTCCGACGTAACACCAAAAGTAAATTTACCTTATTCTACTTCTGAGACTATGGGCTTTACATTGCTCAAAACCTCATCAAAACGCTATCTGTAGTTTTTGTGGGAATCGCGTTGATTGAAAAAAGGATTCTAATTGCTTAGCCCTTTCATATAAATTTCTCAGCGTTTCGGCATCGTATCCAAATGAAACATACCTTATTTTACCCATGGGATCACGGATTGTACATGATTTTAAACTGCATAAAAATCCGACAAGCAGTTTTTGCACTAACGAATGTTCAACGACAAATGGAGACTAATTTTTGGACACCTTTATCTTAAGTTTTTCAGTTTTTCTATCGAAACAAGAAGCTACACATGATTTGAAATCCCAACA